>PVHP010048698.1:0-12566 GCA_004024765.1 Zapus hudsonius
CCCGTCTCCATCTTAGAGCTCAGAATAGTGACTGCGCAGCGGTGATCTCTGGAAACCACTCTACCAGAGTGAAGGTTAATGTCACTGGTGGCTGTCATGTGCCCCATAGGACGTGACAGAAGGCACTTTCCCTCTGTGGCGTTCTTTCCAAAGATGCCCAACACCAGTTTAATCAGGAGGAAGCATTGGAGGAGCCCGAGTTGAGGAACAGCGTTCTGGCTGGCACTCCTCTAAACTGTCAAGGAATGACCGAGACAGCAGAGACCAGAGGAGACGTGAGAGATGCGACTGTCCTTCCCAACATGCTGTCCTGCACTAGAAGGGACCGAGGACAGGAAGGGCAGCACTGAACCGCAGCTGACTTATAGCTGTGACAAATGTCCCTTGGTAATACGGATGTAAGCAATGGGAGAAAATTAATAAGGGCCACATAGGGACTTCTTGGAATATTCACATGTGCAACTTTTCTGTAATTCAAAAAATATTCTGAACTAAATGATTTATTAGGGGCACATACTCTTTCCTTGGGATCCAGGTAAAAAATGTGTGATTTTGTGTATGCTTCTAAAAAGGTACTTTGAAATACATAAAGCAGGAACTTACAGACATAACCCTACATGAAAATGTGAGATTTCAAAATCTACCACTGAGAAATTGACAGATCGAAGAGATGGATGTTTTCAAGTATTGGAGAGAAGAGAACCGACTTCCAACTCCCACCCCATCTCACCGTGCTTCCTGCCCTGCAGAGAATGGACCGTGAGAGCTGCTCTCCGTTCCCTTGTAGCTGGTTATTTATTTATTTAGACATGGTCTTATGTAGCCCAGGCTGGCTTCCAACTCACTATGTAGCTGAGGATGACCTTCATCCTGCCTCCACCTCTCAAGTGCTGGGATTACAGGTGTGTGACATTAGGGTCTCGCTCTAGCCCAGGCTGACCTGGTATTTATGTTGTAGTCTCAGGCTGGCCTTGAACTCACAGCGATCATTTTACCTCTGCCTCCTGAGTGCTGGGATGAAAAGCTTGCGCCATCACGTTCAGCCCATCGTTATTTTTTGCGGGTTCCATTCATCTTTATGAATAAAATTCCACTGTGTTTACACATCACACTTTCCTCGTTTACCCATTCATCTGTTAACGTTGGCCTTTGCTGGTTCGGTGCCTTGGTTACTGTGCACAGTGAATATGGACGTGCAGGTGTCTCTGGCATCCTGACTTGGAATTCTTGTGTCTTTCCCAGCAGAGTTATAATGGTTAGCTGGGTGGTATCACCGCCAGCATTCCCTGTTGTTTGCAGTTGGGGTTTGGGATGTGGACTTGTTTCTCCTACGGCTGTGGCTTGGATGTAAAATGTCCCCCATAGGCTCAGGTCTTGGAACACTTGGTCCCCAGCTGGTGACACTGGAAAGGTTGTGGAACCATAGGAGGTGGAGCCTGGCTGGAGGAAGGGAGTCAGGAGGGAGGGCCTGGGCTTTATGTCTTGTTTACTCTGCTTCCTGACCATGTGACAAACTGGCTTCCTGATTCTGCTACCAGGACTTTCCCATCATGAAAGTTCCCCTAGAAACTATAAGGAAAAATAAATAAACCCTTCTCCTTTTTAAAATTTTCTTCCAGGTAGGATCTCACTCTAGCCCAGGCTAATCTGGAATTCATTATGTAGTCTCAGGGTTGCCTCGAACTCACTGCCCACCATGGTGTGCGCCACCATGCCCGGCAAACCATTCTCTTTCTTTTTTTTCTTTTTTTAAAAAACATATTTATTGTCAGTAATTAGATACATTTTATGAGCAAATCTTATGGTGATGCCCCCATTTCCCTCCTCCCTGTCCCCAACCCACTGGGGGCCTTCCTGGGTGGGCATACTGGATCAGTCCATGGGGTAGGGGGGTTATGAATTGTACAAGAGGTAGCCAGTTTTGTGTGTGTTACTGAGGGGGGCGATGTCTCTGGATATTCTCCCCCACCATGGCTCTTACACTCTTTCTGCCCCCTCCCGAGTCACGGTAGGTGAGTTTTAAGTGTGCTTTATTGTTGAGCTCTTAGGAGTTGTTTTGGGTATCATCGGTGTCTGCCTCTCTTCTCTTTCTAAGTTACTTCTGGTCAGGTGTTTTGTCCCAGCAATGAGAGAGTAACCCGTTCACTGAGTGTCATTTTGCAAGATCTGGTAGGCAGACATGAGATGGCCCTGTCCTTCGCTTTAGGCTGGCTCTGCTCCCCAGCGTGCTCCGGAGCTGGCCGCTTCTCTGCACCGGTGTCTGGCAGTCAGTGGCAGGGCTTGGGTGCCCACCAGGATCACCAGGACAGTGCACTTGTGCCTACACGGGGAGTGGCTTCCACAGGCCCAGCTAGACTCCGTCCTCCCAGCCTGGAGTCTGTGCCTTCTTTTGGAAATACCCACATGCCCTATGTTAAACCTCGCGCTGCCTAAATTGCCTGGAGCAGTTTATTTTTTAAGTACTGAACAATGATTTCTATAAAATCAAGTTACTATAGATTACCACTGACTGGAAAAACAATTTAAAATTAATATAGAGGGGAGAAAAGCTGATGCTATTTTTAAAATATATTTTTATTTACTTATTTTTAAGTAGAGAGAGCGCGCGAGAGAGAATGGGTGCACCAGGGCCTCCAGCTCTGCAAACACATTCCAGATGCCTGTACCACTTTGTGCATCTGGCTTTACGTGGGTACTAGGGGATTGAACTCAGGGTATTAGGCTTTGCATGCAAGTGCCTTAACTGCTGAGCCATCTCTCCAGCCCGCTTATGCTATTTAATTGATAACTTGCATGATTTTCAAGCATATAACCAACTGACAATGATTACCAGATAACAGAACCACTTGTCAGAAATTGACAGTATATAGACCATTTTATCTGATCACAATTTAAAAAAATATTTTACTTATTTGAGAGAGGCATACAGAGAAACAGAAAGAATATGGGTGAGAGAGGCCTTCCTGCCACTCAAAATGAACTTGAGACATGTGCCACCTTGTGCATGCAGCTTTACTCGAGTACTGGAAATAGATCCAAGACCGTGAGGCTTTGCAAGCAAGTGCATTTAACCACTGAGCAATCTCTCCAGCCCTTTTATTTTTATTAAAATATTTTATTTATTTGAAAGCAGAGAGAGCGAGAGGACACAGAGAGAGAGAGAGAAAGAACGAGAGAGAGAGAGAGAGAGAGAGAGAGAGAGAGAGAGAGAGAGAGAGAATGAGCATACCATGGCCTCCAGCTGCTGCAAATGAAATCCAGATGCATCTGCCACTTTGTGTATCTGGTTTTACATGGGTACTAAGGGAATTGAACCGGGGTCCTTAGGCTTAGCAAAGCAAGCACCTTAACCACTGAGCCATCTCCCCAGCCCTTTTGAAAAATAATTAACAATTTTAAATTTAAAATCTTGTCTACCTACCTACCGGACAAACGGATTCGTCCATTTGTCCATCCATCCATCCATCCATCCATCCATCCATCCTTATAGTCAAGGATTATTTTGTTTTGTTTTGTTTTAGGTTTTTTGAGGTAGGGTCTCACTCTAGACCAGGCTGACCTGGAATTCACCCCTGCCTCCTGAGCTGGGATTAAAAGGCATGCACCACCACACCCAGCTATAATATACATTTTAAAGGAAATAGACATCTCCACTTTGATTAAAATTAGAAAAAAATGTATAAGAAAACAATATTAGCTGAGAAGATGGTTCTGCTGTTGAAGGCGCTTGCTGGCAAACCTGTCATCCTGGCTGGATTCTTCAGCACCCATGAAAAGCTGGACCCAAAGTGGCCCATGCACTTGACGTTGGCTTATAGCAGCAGGAGACCCTGATGCGCAGGCAAGCTAAATAAATGAATATAATTTTTAAAAAAGAACAAAAACAAAACAAAAAAGAAAGACAGTTGTAATTCAATGACAATAGAAAAATTAGAAAAAGGAAAAAAGAAAAACTCAGAGGAATGAGAATACAATCACCATGTTGGTAGTCCGTAACTACTGTGAAAATTTAAAAACCAAGTAATAGAAGTGGGAGCATATGACTAACAGTTATGAAATCAGGCAAACTAAACCCACCACAAACAAGGTTCAGGGAAAAAATATTATATATATTATATATGATATATATTATATATCATATATATTATATATATACATATATATATATATATCTCATATATATATATACCCAGCGATTGAGGTTTGCAAAGCGAGAGGAAGTTGAAAACTTATGCTTAATCTTTCTACTGGGCTTGAATGGGAACTTTCATCTATGCAAACTATATCTGAGATAATGTTATAAGTAATCAGAAAATAGTAATTAAAGGGGAAAAAAATCAGATCCGATTCCGACCGTCCTCCAGAGCCCGCAGGTGCGGCTCGCCCTCCCACGCAGCGTGGAGGGACCCTCGCCCACGCAGGACCGCGCCTCCTCCGGGAAGCCCTCGGTGGGGAGCGCGCGCCCTCTGCTGGGCTCAAACGCCACCGCCCTGGCGGGGCGCCCTCTGCGCATGTCCAGGGGGCTTTACGCCCCCGCACCTTGTGATCCCAGCCCCCTGGACCCCAGGTGAGAGCAACTGAGCTTGTTTGTCTTGAGTTCATTGATGAAAGGGGACGGGCCAGGTCAGTGTCCAGCAGCATGGGACCCTGGAGGGGAGATGGGTATGAACCCCATGCTGTGTCTGTTGCTAGTGGGGGGCTTTGGGTTTGGGAGGAGATCTGGGGTGTTCAGGTTTCGGTTGTGACCTTGGGCAAGTCATTAGGCTTTCATCCTTTGCTAGCATGAAAAGAGCTAATGCACACAGATAGTCATTGAGAGTGACTGTTTTGCCAGATTTAAGTAAGAGTGTGTGCCCTCCGCAGAGATGGGTAACCAACTCACCCCTGTTTGGAGGAGGGGGGAGCTCTCCTCCTCTCCCTAGATTGCTTCCCTTCCTAGGCGGCGTGGGGACCCTTCTAGAAGGGATGCTGTCACCAGCCCCCCACCCCAGGCGTGGTGTCTTGAGTGGAGTGGCAACTCAGGCCCTCAATAAGATCTCCCTCTGTCTCCACACAGGCTGTTGGCCAGGGAAACATGGCCCAGGAGGGGATTGCCGAGGGCTCCAGCACAGAGGACCCCGGACTGCAGCCACAACACAAATGTGGACTTTCCCAGCTGGGTGTCGTGGGAGCCAGCCCCATGCCAGGCCTGAAACCAGAGGCCAGGGTTCGGAATCAAAGCAGGACCTCCTCCCGTGGAGGTGCCAGGCCCGGGGCTGAGGGTGTTGCTCAGGCCAGCCTGGGGCTCTCAGAGCCAGCTGTGGGGCACAGCAAAGATTCCTTGCCCGGCCTCGGGCTTCACATGCCCATGGTGGCTGCTCAGGGACAGCCTTGTGCCTCCAAGAGGTTTCAGGTCCCTCTGGATGAAGTCTTTGCCTCTGGAAGCTGCAGGCATCTTTGTAACATGTCCTTGCCAAAGAAAGTTCCAGTCTGCACGGAGAGACCAGGAGGGGTGGAAGGGGCTGACTGCCCCAGGCCCTCATGGGCAACAGACGGAATCATGGGTTCTTCGGGGGGTGATGGAGTAAGACCCCCACTCAACCAAGAGGGGTCCCCTGGAAGGAGCCTGCTCTCCTCTCCAGATCCACCCCCTAGAAGGGCTAGAAAGAAACGCAGGTTGTGTGGGGTCTGTCCCCATAATGATGACAACGATGATGGTGGCTTTTTGCCTGAGGGGGTCAGCCACCCTAGAAGAAGCTCTCCCCAAGTTGCTGGTCTGGAGTCCTTTGGAAAGGCCTGCAGGACTTTCTCTTCCAAGGAAACTGGAGCTGGAGATGTAGGTGGAAATTGGGCGGGATGTGCCTCTGGGGTTAAGAAATTTGGAGGCATGCTCTCTTGGTCAGCCAGTCTTGACAGTTCTCCACAGAGTCCAGCACCACGGGCTTCTACAGCGCATCAGGAAGTGCAGTCCATGTCTGGGGTTGGCCCTTGCTGGGCTCATGACTGGGAAAGACCAGAGGTCAAGGTCCAGCCAGTGTCCAGGGAGAAGCTGGAGCAAGGAATCACTGTCCCCTCTGGTCCCTGGGTCAGCTTCCCAGAGCCCTCAGGTGGTGTCAGCTCCTCCCACTCAGGCTTACCCCTGAGCCACCCAAGACCCAGGTGTATGAAGAAGAGAAGGAGGAACCCAATGTCCAGTGCCCGAGAACAGCACACTGAAAACCTCCACCAGGATGACCTCCAGGAAGCCAGTCCCAGAAGCTGCCGCATACCGGTAAGTTGAATGTGACAGTTTGGGATAGGATGGCCAGGTCGATGCCGGAGCCTGTGCCTGTGCCTGGCTGTGGCACTAGAGCGAGGTTAGCTATGTGGACCCTCAGTTTTCTTTGACACCTGCTCTGCATTGGGATGCTGGGGATGGAAGCCAGGATAGGCAAGCATTCTAGCCCTGAGCTCCATCTCCAGCCTTCTTTTGACATTTTATTTTGATTCTCACCGTCCAGGCTGGCTTTGGGTTTTTGATTCTCCTGCCTCAGCATCCCGAGAGGTGAGATGACAGGTGTGAGCCCCCAAGCCTGGCTTCACACGTAAAGCAAACGGAAGGCACCGAGCCAGCAGAGTAGAAATAACTCAGCTCCTGGCTTCAGATCTTGCCTTGGCCCACCCTCCTAGATGAGTTACCTTGGAATATTTTTAATGTTTCCTCATCTGGAAAAAGGAAATATTAATTGTAGTTTAATGAGGTTGTTTTGAGGATTAAATATGGTTGGGGTGTAAAATACTGCACATGGCATAAGGCACAAGGTAAAAAAAATTGCTTAATTTATGCTAAATTTGATTTTCTTTCAATGTTAATGATGGTAGTCCTATAAGGTAGGTATTAGCTCCGTATTTCCAGATTGGGAAACTGAGGCTCATGAAGATTAGCTTCCTAGACTCACACAGCTATGGAGTCAGTGCCCGACCACTCTATCCACTGCTTCTCTTTCTTTTTTAAACATTTTATTGACAGCTTCCGTAACTACACACAATAAACCATGATAATTCCCTCCCCACCCCCACCTCCCCCTCTTAGATTCCACCCTCCATCATTCCCGCCCCCTCCCAGTCTCTCTCTCATTTCGATGCCATCATCTTTTCTCCTATTATGAAGGTCTTGTGTAGCAATGTCCAGCAATGTGAGGTCATAAATATCAAGGCCATTTTGTGTCTGGAACTTTGCACGCCTTTAATCCCAGCACTCGGGAGGCAGAGGTAGGAGGATCTACAACCGTGAGTTCAAGGCCAGCCTCAGACTCCATAGAGAATTCCAGGTCAGCCTGGGCTAGAGCGAGACCCTACCTCAAAGAAAAGGGGGGAGGAATAAAAGAAGGAAGAAACAAAAGTCCTTCATAGCGGTCATCTCCAGCACTAAGTCCTGTCCACGTCTTCCCCAATGTATAAATATCTTTTCTTTACCTAGAACCAGGATTGTTGTAACAGATTTCAAGTTGTGCTTTTTTGGAATTGAAAAAAAAAAACATTTCATAATTTTTTTTTAGTAGAGTGAGGAAGTTCTTTTTAATTCCTTCTGGGCTCATTGCCCTTCATCGGGAGATTGTAATTGAGGCTCATACCCTTCAGGCTCCTTTTTATGAATGTCTGTACAGATGTGAACTTCACATTGACCTTTTTGTGTGTGAGTCGGCTGTCAGCCTGTGTGTGTGGCATTGTTCCGGGCCGCCTATGTTTTTTAGGCTCTGTAACTAGTTGAAGGTCTGTCCAAGTTGGCACACATTGTTCTGCCCAAGTTTTGCCTTTTCTGAATCCTGCGTCACAGCCTTCCCTAGAGGCATTTGTCACAGCCCCAGGCACTGTCAGGATGAGAGGATGGGCTGGGCCTTCCTGGTCTCCTTTCTAAGTCCTTGCTGCCCTGGGTCCTGGCTTTGCCTCTCGACCTAGGCAAGTGCCTGTTACCTCACGGGCTGGTGGTGAGGATTCAGCAGGATGACACATTTGGCATTTAACGTGATCTGACGTCACCTGTTATTGACATAAGCAGTTTTATCCTCATGTTAAGCAATGCTGGGGTGAACATCCTGGTATATCTGCTTCTCCCCACTTTAGATGATTTATTTGGGTCCAATACCCAGTTGGGGTTCCTGGGTCTGCAGGGTTTTGGGGGGTGGGGAGAGGCTTCTTGGAAGTGGTCGTAGAGCCAGGTGCCCACCTGGCTTGGCTGGAAGCAGCCCACGTCTGAGCACTCCTCCAGACCCCGTCCTTGACTGGCAGCACGGCCCATCATCCCACAGCTTCCCAAACAACCAGTTGCCATGGCAACCGGTGCCAGCTGCTGGAGAGGCAGTGAAAATGGGCTGTGACAGGGCTGGGCGAGCTGGTGGTTGAAGACAAGGCTGATGGGGCGTGGGCAAGCGTGGGCATCGCATGCAGCTGCTCCCCAGGCACTTAGGGCCCCAGCACTTTCCCTGGGCAGAGGCAGGGGCTGCCAGAAGGGTTCACGTCAGGCTCTTAGTGCAGGGTGACCTCAGGTGAAATGTCTCTTTCAGATCCGGAAAGCATCCTCAGGGCCTCAGAACTGCTGGGGTCTGTGAGCAGGGTTGGCTGGGGTGATTTCTTTTGCTTCAGATTTTTTTGGGGGGATGGGATCGGGAAGGAGGGTGCCATTCTCCTCTCTGCCCACCAGGGAGGTGTGTCATTGGGTGACCCTGAGAATTGTTCTTTTGGCCAGACTCGTCCTAGCATGCACAAGGTTATAGATTCAATTCCCAGCACTGAAGACAAGCACTCTTTCACCTCAGCCCAGCTCTTTTTTTAATTAAATATTTTATTTATCCATTTTCAAGCAGAGAGGAGAGAGAGAGAGAGAGAGAGAGAGAGAGAGAGAGAGAGAGAGAGAGAGAACCAGGGCCACCACCTTGTGGGTCTGGCTTATGTGGGTACTGGGGAATTGAACCTGGGGCCTTAGGCACTGGAGGCAAGTGCCTTAACCGCTGAACCATCTCTCCAGCCCTAGCCCAGCTCTTTTTATTGGCGTATTTACTATGTGCTAGAGGCTTCACACATGTCATCTATTTAAATCCCCACAAAGCATGACAAGTCAGTGTTAGCGCCCTCATTTTACTCATTAAGAAAATTGGCTTTCAGAAGTTAATCATTCGCTCAGGTCAGGGGGTTACAAGGGCTGGAGCTAGAATTTACATTCAGGCCTGTATAACCCCAGAGGCTGCTGAAGGCCTGGCTAAGAGGTTTGCTGTTTGTGGAATGATCAGGGCGGTTGGGGTGCTCCTCCTTGCTTCTTGCAGTCTAGCCGAGGAGATGAACAGGTCATCAGAAAGAGGACACAGGGTGAAGTCCAGGCGCCCGTGGATGCGCGGGAGTGGAGTAGCCGGTGCGTGGGGCTGTCTGGGCTGGGGCTGGGTGGGCAGAGGAAGTGGGAAGGGCGCACCAGAAAGAGAGCAAAAGACTCCAGGCAGGAGGCAGCTTGGGAGTGGAAGGTCAAGTGGAGAGGAGAGAAAGGAGAGACCAGCAAGGACAGCCTCACTAGAAGGAAGAGAAGACACCCAAGTGTGGTCAAGAACCAGCAGGAGGGCTGGAGAGATGGCTCAGGGGTTAAGGCACTTGTCTCCAGTGCCTAAGGCCCCTGGTTCAATTCCCCAGTACCCATATAGGCCAGACCCACAAGGTGGTGACCTTGGTGCTCTCTCTCTCTCTCTCTCTCTCTTTCTCTCTCTCTCTGGTATCTCTCTGATTGAAAATGAATAAATAAAATATTTAAAAATAAAATAAAAATGTTCACAAATGGAAACTTTAAAAAAAAAAAAAAAAAAAGAACCAGCAGGAAGTCTTTCTGAGACAGGGGCCAAGGAGCTTTGTTAACGTCAACGTCAAGAGAGCTTACTATATTCCAGGCACTGTTCAAAGATTCTCAAATATTGGTCGTGATCCTCGTATCAACGCTGAGGTAGATACTGACTGGTATTATCCCTATTTTACTGATGAGAAAACTGAGGCACAGACTAAGTAACTTTGCTCACACAGATCCCACTGCACAAATATGCCACCGTTTAGTCATTTGTTGATGCCAGATAGCCATTTGGGTTTTTGCAGTAGTACTTTTTTTTTTTTTTTTGGTTTTTCCAGGCAGGGTCTCTCTCTAGCCCAGTCTGACCTAGAATTCACTATGTAGTCTCAGGGTGGACTTGAACTCACAGTGATCCTCTTACCTCTGCCTCCCCAGTGCTGGGATTAAAGGCGTGCGCCACCACGCCTGGCTTAGTGCTTTTTAATATTCATGTGCATGTGTATATGTACATGTGCATTTGGACACGCATGCCATGGTACATGTGTGGAGGTCAGAGGGATTGTCTTCTCTCGCTCCCAAAGTTGGCAGCTTTACATGGAATTGAGCTCAGGAATTGAATCTGGGTGGCCAGGCTTGGCAAGCAAGTGTCTTTAACTAGTGAACCATCTCTCCATCCCTGTGTGGTATTGTTGATGTTACCTACGGGGGACCTGTGGGGGATGCTATGGACATCTTTGGATGTTCTTAGGGCATACATGAGCAAGGTGTCTCTAGGAGGCAGTCGCAGTGAAATTTCTAGGTGACGGAGCACACGCATCTTCAATTAAAAAGCGCCATGTTTCCCAGAGTGGATGACGTGTTCAAGATGGCATGGTATTTTTTTTAAATAACTGCATTTTACTTTAACATTTTATTTATTCATTTTTCAAGCAGAGAGAGAGAGAGAGAGAGAGAGAGAGAGAGAGAGAGAGAGAGAGAGAGAGAGAGAGAGAGAGAGCATCAGGGCCACCACCTTGTGGTCTGGCTTATGTGGGTCCTGGGAATTGAACCCAGGGCCTCAGGCACTGGAGGCAAGTGCCTTAACTGCTGAGCCATCTCTCCAGCCCTGGCATGGTATTTTTATGTGGTGTGTAGGTCAGAGGACAATGTAGAATACCATCTTCCTCCTCCTTTGAAACAGGGTCTCTCATTGGCCTAGTAGGCTAGACCCAGCGAGACCCAGGGATAAGTCTGTTTCTGTCTCCCTGGCGCTTGTACCTCCAACGCCTGCCATGTTTACATGACACTGAGGCTTGAACTCAGATCCTCATGTTTGCAAGACAAGTACTTTATTGACTGAGCTGTTTCCTCCTAGCCCTGTGCTTGGCGTTTTAATGTTCATTTCCCTGTTAGGAGAATCTTTTCATGGTTTTTAGCCATTCCTGTTAAGACTTTGACCAAAAGAAAGTGATTTGTTGTTATTTTCAGACAGGGTTTCACTTGGTAGTCCAGGCTGTTCTGAACTTACTATGTGTAGACCAGGCTTTCATTGAACTCACCGTAATCCACCTGCCTCAGCCTCCTGAGTGCTGGGATTTATGGGTGTGCTTAAAGAAAAGGTTTTGTGATGTTTTTGTTAGTTAAGTTCTTATTGATTTGTAGGAGTTCTTTATATATTCTGTATACTACTTCTTTTAGATATGCTTTCCCAGAGTGTGACTTAACAGTTTTGCCTTCCCTTATGGTATGTGTGTAGAGCACGTGTGGTGTTTGCGCACGTGTGCGAATGTGTGTGTGTGTGTGTGTGTGCAGTATGCACATGCCATGTGTTTGTGTGTGGAGACCAGGGTAGGGTTTCGATAGCCATTCTCCATCACTCTTCCACATACATGCTTGAGATGGGGGTCTCTGTCTCAGCCTGGAGCTGCAAGCCCCAGTGATTTCTCCAGTCTCTGCACCTGTGGATTAGGGCCACAGAGGTGTGTGGCCATGTCCAGCCATTTACTGGGTTCTGGGGAATCTGAGTTGAGCTGGTTTGGCTCCTCCCAGACTCCCATGCTTGAGTGTCAAGAGCACTTAGCCCCCTGAGCCATCTCTGCAGCCCCTTGCTTCACTTCTTTTGTGTTTATACTCAGTAGAGAAATTACTGGAGGAATTCCAAATTTATCAATTATTTCATTCATAGTTTGTATTATTCAATCTTTTAAAGGAATTCCTGTCCTCTCTCAAGGTACCAAAAGTGATCTTTAAAATTATTTTTTATTTGCAAGCAGAGAGATACAGACAAACAGAGAGAAAAACAGAGAGGGAGAGAATGGGCGCACCAGGCCCTCAAGCCACTGCAAGCAAACTCCAGATGCATGTACCACTTTGTGCATCTGGTTCATGTGGGTCCTGGGGAATTGAACCTGGGTCCTTAGGCACTGGAGGCAAGTGCCTTAACCACTGAGCAATCTCTCCAGCCCTCTTTCAGATTTAGGACTGTAATCTACCTGGAACTGATTTTGTGAGTGACATAGAGAAGGGACACAGTTAGGTGCTTTATGTGAAGATGTGAGTGCTCCAACACCATTGGCTAATATATATATATATATATATATATATATATATATATATATATATATATATATATTCCTGCATTTGTGTCTCATTTAATGTCCTTCAATACAGTTTTATATTTTCTGCATAGAAAATCATATATTTTTCAAAGCTATTTCTAAATAAAATATTTATATTTATTTATATCTAACTTTAAAAAAATAAGGTAGGTTCTCACTGTAGCCCAGGCTAACCTGGAACTCACTCTGTA
>PVHP010048699.1:0-12423 GCA_004024765.1 Zapus hudsonius
AAAAAAAGTTTAGGGCTGGAGAGATGGCTCAGCGGTTAAGGCTCTTGCCTCCAGTGCCTAAGGCCCCAGGTTCAATTCCCCAGGACCCACATATGCCAGACCCACAAGGTGGTGGCGCTCTCTCTCTCTCTCTCTCTCTCTCTCTCTCTCTCTCTCTCTCTCTCTCTCTGCTTGAAAATGTATAAATAAAATATTTTAAAATAAAAGTCATCAAAGATCATGGGAAAAGTTTAAAAAAAAAAGTTTAACACCTGGGCATGGTGGTAATCATTTAATCCTTGCACTTGGGAGGCAGAAGTAGGACTGATGTGAGTCGAGGTCAGCTTGACACAACATAGTGAATTCCAGGTCAGCCTGGGCTAAAGAAAGACCCTACCTAGAAAAAATCCAAAAAATTTTAAAAATGAAAAGTTTACTCCAATGGAGATTCTGTTTATATTTTTCAGAATGCAGAGAGAGCTATGGATCTTCCAACACTAACAACGAACCGCAGTCCAATAGCAGACATTCGGGCAAGAGATGAGCCAACACATCTCCCATGAAGGATCCATACAGAACCCCGCAGATAGTGGGATAAGCAAGAGACCTATAACCAGTCAATCAGGCAACACAGGATAAGCCAGACAGACACCAACACAACCTAAAGCAGAAGTACAGAGACCCCCCCTAAGACCTCAACAATAAAGCAGCCTTAATACTCACCCACCATGACTCAGGGAACTGAGCGGAAGATGGGACAGAAAGATAGTGAGAGCCGTGGTGGAGAACTCCCAGAGACACTGATCCCCTCAGTAACAACATACAAAGGGGGGATGGAACTGGGTTGACTCCTAGGCTGTCCATAACCACATGGACCAATCCAGACTACCCGCAGAGAAGGATACCCAGCTGATTGGGGACAGAGAGAAGGGAAATTGGGGAAACGGGGATATCAACTCATTATCTGTTCATTATCTAATTATGGATAATAAAAAAATAAGTTGGGCGTGGTGACACATGCCTTTAATCCCAGCACTTGGGAGGAGGCCGAGGTAGGAGGATCGCCGTGAGTTCAAGGCCACCCTGAGACTACATAGTGAATTCCAGGTCAGCCTGGACTAGAACGAAACCCTACCTCGAAAAACCAATAAATAAATAAATAGTTTATCATCTACCACCCTCCAACAATATTACCCGATACCAGTGAAGGACTCACGAGCCTTTTCTATTTCTATATACATGTACATGCGTGCATACATGAGCACACACTTCAATTTTTTTTTGGGGGGATGGGTTGAGGTAGGGGCTCACTCTAGCCCAGGCTGACCTGGAACTCACTCTGTAGTCCCAGGCTGCCCTCAATCTTACAGTGGCTCCTCCTACCTCTGCCTCCTCCTAAGTGCTAGGATCAAATGTGTGCACCACCACACCCAGCTCCACACTTCAAATTTCATTTTTAAATATTTTATTCATTTTTCAAGCAGAGAGAGAGAGAGAGAGAGAGAGAGAGAGAGAGAGAGAGAGAGAGAGAGAACGCACCAGGGCCACCACCTTATGGGTCTGGCTTACGTGGGTACTAGGGAATTGAATGGGGGGGCCTTAGGCACTGGAAGCAAGTGCCTTAACCGCTGAGCCATCTCTCTAGCCCCACACTTCAAATTTTAAAACCAGATTAAAGAGCCTACCCTGATGGTAGCAAATTATCAAAAGCTATAGTTCAGAAAAAAAATAACCAAAATTTTGATAGCCAAGAAAGATCTTTCCCTCACCTAAGCCAGGATTAAATCTGTGCCCAAATGTACTTCCACCTGCAACACAAGTCCCTGAGGTCACTCTTATGTGGAAATAGACACCAAGCCACTCATATTGGTTCATCTGCACTAATAGCACCAGTATGTGAAACTTTTCATTTTCTTAAAAGCTATTCAAATGCATACCTGTATCCTGAAAATGTAATCCTGAACTCAGTCAAATAACCTAAAAATTTCAACACTTGGCCAGTCCTCATGGAGTTATTTGGAAACTCCTAAGTTTAAAATCCTAAGTTTAAAAATCAATATAAAATTTCCCCCTAAAACCTCATCTTTTAACTTTCAGCCATGAAATAAGCAAACCAAAAATAAATTAATGGTTCCCTTTAAGCGGCCTGTGTGTGTGTATATATACACACACACACATCCAAGTACATTATTTAAGTTGTACCAAAAACTGCTTACAAATGGCAATTCCTGTGAAGATGATGATGAAGTTCCAGGTAATTCTAGCATGTTTCCTAATGTACTGGTACTGGAGTCTGGATCATCCTGAAAAGATAAATTTATTGAGTTAAATTGTTCTTCTATGGTAATGTTTGTATCTCCTAGAAAGAGGGGGGTTGGGAGAAGGGCTGTTTTTTCATTGCTTCCGTCCACTTCACTTCTTTGCTTATTTTTCTGTGTTTCAGTTTGAGGAGCTAATGGCAAGAATGGCGGTTTGACTGAACCATGTCTACACTCTGGTGTGCTGTCTTGTTCACTTCCCATGGCCACTTCTATCCCATTTTCTGATTTAGGCTCATGTTTGCAGGTGGCATTGGTCTCCTCTATACTCTCATCCTCTGGGACTGGCTGTTCTGGGTCCATTTCAGAATCTACATCTGCATCGTCCACACAAGTAAAATTCTCACAGTGCAGAAGGCCATTCCTGGTCGTCTCTGTTACTCTTAAGTGGAGTTCAGGGGAGTTATTACAAGAGGGCTCCTGTTTCATAGCGAGTGCTGCTGGCCCACCAGGACTCAAGGAAGCGCAAGGAACTGGCGACTGAGCTGTTGAATCACTTTTGGCAGGGTCTTGGGAGGATGCTGATCCATCAGCAGACCCACTTAAATACTCTACATTGATCATGGAGGCCAAATCCTGTAGTCTCCGCAGGGGAATGTAACAAGATGGAGAATCTTGTCCACCAGCGTTTTGGGATGCTCCACTGGCAGTCGATAACTGCATAGTGCACCCATTAAGAGGCTCAGAAAAAGTGGATTGACCATTACCGGAAGGGCTGTCCTTGTCTTCGGGAGCATCTACAGTCACTGGATGAGAAAAGGGTGGCAGACAGCTCCTTCCAGACACTTCACAGGTCCGATCCATACTGGGCCCGCATCAACCTGCGATCCAAAAACACAGCAGTTAATGGGAGTCTTCCTTCCAAAATGGAAGCCACTTCTTGAGGCCCAGTGGCCTTCGGGCTGCACTTCCCAAGGACAGAAGAAAGTTCTAGATCTAGGCTGACCACAGACTATACCTTCCCGGAGGACCCGGGCAAGTCCACGCATGGACATGAGCGGCCTGCACCTCTCCCAGCGCTTGCAGAAGGCCGGTGGACACGCCACGGCTGGGCCGTGAAAACCCCAATGTCCAGCGCGGATTGTCCCCTCCCTCCCTCCGTCCGTCTGTCCCGAGAGTCGGGGGTCCCGCGGAAGCTGCACTGAAAGGTACCCCTCCTCCTGCTCCCCAGGCCAGCGGGGCGCAGCGGTCACAAAAGCGCTGCGCCCCGAGCCCGGCGGGGCCCCCGGAGCTCATCCTCCCCGCGCGGCCCCGGGGACCCCGACGCGGCCACGAGACCAAACGAAAACCGGGAGGTGGGTGGTCGGCACGAGCGGAGTCAGGCCGGCAGCAGCCGCTAACAGCTTGACAAACATGGCTGCTGCCGCCGCCGCCAGCCCGGGCCGCGCTCCTCCTCCTCGTCCCCGTCCTCGTCGCCGCGGCCACGGCACCGCTCGAGCTGCTCGAGGAGCAGCGGCCAAGTTTGCAGCGAGAGGGCATCGGAGCCCCACACACACACACACCAGCGCCGCCATCGCGGCCGGCGGGAGGCTACCTGAGCCGGGGGCCCGGCGAGGTGCGCGCGGGTGGACCCGGCCGCCTGCCCGCCCGCCGGGAGGAAGTTGGCGGAGGCCCGGCCGGCTAGGCCTGAGCCCGGCTGGGAGTGATGGAGGCGGGGGAGGGGAGAAAGGCCGCGGCGCCGCCGGCCACCAACCGAGTCCCTCACCTCACGGCCACCACCATCTTCCCGGCCCGGCCGTCTCCTCCCTCCCCGCCCGCCCGCCGCCCCTGCGCACTAGTTACCGTGGCCCGCGCCCCCTCCCGGGCCGGCTGGGGGGAGGGGGACCCTCATTACACCGGGGCGCCGCTCGCTGCACCCCCTCCCCACCCCCCACGGTTTGCTCTATTCGCAGAGAAGACGGCGAACGCGACCTGCCCGGCCTCTGCCGCCGCCGTCGCCACCTCCACCTCCTCCTCCTCACACCCCTACCGCGCGCGCCCCCGCGGCGGCGGCGCGTGCGACCGAGCGCCTGGCGCTGGCTGGCCGGGCCCGCCCGCCCGCGTGCAAGCGTGAGAGCGAGCGAGCGAGCGACAGCGGCCCGGGGTGTGCGCGCGCACTCCCTCCCTCACACCCCCCCCCCCGGCATGCGCGCACACGCGCCAGCGCGCGTCCCCGTGCCTCACTCTTTGGGGGTTCAGGGCGGGTGAAGTCGCACTCGAGAGCGCGCCGCCCAATCAGCGGAGCCGCCGCCCCCGCCCCTCCCCCGCTCCTGGACGCCCGCTCGCTCGCTCGCTCGCTCGCTCGCGGCCCGGGGCCCACGGGCCTCGTCGTGACCGGCCCGGCGGGCGGGGTCTGAGGCCAGGCTCCCTCGGGGCCGGCGGGCGTCGTGGGTGGCATTGGTCCCTTCACCTACCTCGGGGCGCAGCGCCCGCCGGCCCCGGAACCGGGCCGTGTGAACCCCCACCCCGGCGGCACCTGGCCTGAGCGCCGGCCGTCCGTCCGTCTGTCCGTCAGTCATGCTCCCGGCCTCCATCTTAGGTTACAGCCCGGGCTCCCCATCCGCAGGGCCGGCACCTGCCCTCTGCCCGCACGGTGCGGCCCGAGGCCGAGGCCGCCCCTCCAGCCGCGGGGCTCACCTGGAGCGCTCGGGGGGCAGCGGAGGGTCCTCCAGGCCGCGTCCCCGAGCAGGGGCGGCAGGTGAACCCCTCGGCCTGGCCGCACCCCAGACCCACACCACCACCACTACAGAGCAGGCTGAGCAGGAAACAAAATGGAGGCGAGGCAGCGGCTCGGGTCTGCCTCCCCGAGCCGAGTCCAAGCAGCCCCGGGGCCCCGTCCCGCCGCAGGCTCGACGCCCGGGAGCCTGCGAGGCCGGGGCTGGCTCCTCCGGGAGCGGGCGGCCTCCCTGCCCGCCGCCTGCCCTCCAGCCACGCACGCACCGGCCCGCGGGCTCGCTCGGCCCTGCCTGCCCGGTGCCCGCCGCCCCTCACCCACCTCCTCCCCCCGGGCCGTGGCCTCGGCTCCAGGCGGTGAGGCCGTGAGAGCCTGGAGCCGAGCCCACGCCCCGCACCCCGGCCTGACAGCCCCTCGCCCACCCGCCGGCCCGCCCCGCACCTCGGCCTGGTCGCCGTGCGGACCCCCGATCACCACCCAGAAAAAAGGCCCGAGTTTCCTCGCCCCGGGGGCACCGCCGAGACGAGGCTTCCAGGCCACCCCGGGGTCCTCGGGCGAGGCGAGGGGATCCCTGCACCGCGTCCCCGCCCGGGGTCGGGGGTCGGCCCGGGCTGCGGGGCTGGCACGCGGGGCGTGGGGAGGTGCGTGCGCGCGGGGCCCGGGCCCGGGAGGGGCAGCGCCGGGCACCGCGGCCGCTGCAGTTCTGCGCACCCAGGCAGATGGCCCTCTCGAGCGATGGCCCGCCGCGCGCACCGAGGCCCGGGCCTCGGGACCCCGGCGGATCTGCACCAGCCGGGGCCCACGAGCCTAGCTGACCCTGGCCGGCCTGCAGGCGACCCACCCTCCACCATGCCACGCTCCGTGCTCGGCGCTCAGGGGCCTTCCGGCCTGCAAGCACCGACCCGGCGCAGCAGGGGCGCGTCCATGTTGGAGAACCATGTGGAAGGGCAGGTCGGGAACCCAAACCCTGCCTGATCCCGCAACTCCGTCTCCCTAGCACCAGGATCTCCCTCCTCCCCAGCCCGGACCCCATCGACTCCTAGGCTCGCTCACCTCGGGAGCGACTCGATCCCTAGAGCGCTAAGCACATCCTGGCTAGGGAGACAATTCCACAATGGACCGCCATAAAATTTCCGCCTCCTCCAGAAAGCCTTCAGTGATTAGGCTTGGAGTTCATTTCGAAGCTGAGGGCGCCGCCCTCGGGGGCCACGTGACCGTCATTCCTCCAGGGGCTTAGTAAATGTGCATAGTTATTGCCCCAAGTCGAGTGTTTACCCCTGGGACCCTCTGGTGATGAGACCCCACCAGGGAGAATGGCCACTTCTCGGTGTTCCTCTTCTAAGTATCAGCGCCAGGCTAGCTAAGCGCCGGGCTGCCCCCAAGCAGCTGTTCAAGATCCACAATCCATGCATGGAGGCTCCCAGCCCCTATCACACCTTGAGAAAGTGCCGGAACCAGCGAGAGAAGGTTTTGTGGCCTGAGGGGCTCCTCCTGTTGGAGACAGATACTCGGGATTCTCAGGTGCAAAGTTGCCCATCCGGAGAAAGGCTGGGTGGACACATTCAAGGCCTTGTCCCACAGGGACCAGCCATTTGTTTCACTAAGAAAGAGGTCCTGCTAACCCCATCAGGGAATTCACTGGGGAAGCTCTAATTGGTTCCTCCTTCACACCTCATAATTTGGGCCAGTAATTTCTGACTGGCAATTGCCCCCTCTGTCAGTCAATCACTCAGTGCTTAGCCATCTTGAGGGTCTGGGAGTGTCACTGGATAGCCTTGAACACGTCTGGCTCCAGCCTCAGTTTCCTCATGCGTGGCTTCTGAGGCTGGCACAGGACAGCTTTGAGGATCCTATGAAATGCTCACAATTCTACACTTACACCTAATTACCAACTGAACCTGGATGATTTCTGAGATGGAGTTTATTACTTCCATTAGCAACCAGTTCCTGAATTTCAGGCAGTAGTGTGGACACCGAGGAAGCAGAAGAAAAGTTACAGATGCTAAGGTGTGAGGAGTTGGCTGACCTCTGCAGTGACTGCCCTTCAGTAACCCTGTCCCTGGCCTGGCACCTCAGGAGTGGAGGCTAACTGACGATTCTCAAATGAGGATGACCTAGTTATTGACAAATCTGGGGAGAAGCCTGGAACCCTAGGGAAAATCTCTCCTCCTTCCCTGGGTAACCCTCTGGGGCCCTCTCTGACTCTTCAGTAGAACTTGGCCCTAGTCTTCAACCACAACAGCCCTGCCCAACATGCCCTGGCCAAGCATCTCATGCTCACTGGAGCTGAGCTGACAAGGCCCACGGAGTCCTGAAGTGGGAGAAAAGTGAAATCCCTGAAGGGCAAAGCCCTGACTGTGTGGCCCCAGATCATCACAACTCGGGGGCCTATTCTGGGCCTGGGTTTCGCATCTTGAGATAGATAAGGAGAAAGATTTGCTGTGTCTGTACTATGCATTAGACAATGTTGAGTACTTAACACATATCTGTTCCTTTAACCCTTCACTAACTGGTGAAGAATTGAGGACTAGAAGGTCAAGGCCTTCAGGAAAGGTGTCAGAACCATGACTCTCAAGGTGTGAAGAGCCTCCCATCCCTTCCTCTTAGCCTACACACCCTAAGGACACCCAGGAATCTGAATGTCAGGCATTAGCCTCCGTTCTTCATCTGTAAAAGCCATGGTTAGGATTCCTGCCCTGATGAGACGTCCCTGTTGGAATTCATGGCCCAATAATCTTTTTTTTTTCTTAGAACTGTTTCATTTATTAATTCAGGAAATACTTGAGCTTCCTCACAGAACCTTGTGGAAAAGGAAAGGCAGATAAAGTGAGCCTGGGCTAGAGTGAGACTCTACCTCAAAAACAACAAACAAACAAAAAAATTGGGCTAGAGAGATGGCTCTGTTAAGCTGCTTGCCTGCAAAGCCTGACAGCCCCTGGTTCAATTCCCCAGTACTCACATAAAGTCAGATGCACAGTGGCTCATGCATCTGGAGTTTCTTTGCAAAAGCTGGAGGCACCCATTCGCTCTTTCTCTCCCCTGTCTCTCTCTCTCTCTCTCTCTCTCTCTCTTTCTCTCTCTCTCTCTCTTTCTCTCTTTCTCTCTCTGCTTGCAAATAAACAAATTGAAATGTTTTAAAAAAGAAAAAGAGCCAGGCATGGTGGCTCAGGCCTTTAATCTCAGCACTAGGGAGGCAGAGGTGGAAAGATCACTGTGAGTTCTAGGCCACCCTGAGACTATGTAGTGAATTCCAGGTCAAACTGGGCTATAGCAAGACCCTAAATCGAAAAAACAAAAACAAAAAAGGAAAGAAAAGCAGGATAATGATGTGATTTTGTCTGTGTGAGAAAAAGTCTGAAAGGTTTGAAAGCCATTGGTTCCTTCCCCTGGTAATAAAAGCCCAGGAAGGACCCTGCTTCTAGAATGTTCCTTGATTGTCCAACTCCACAAACAATTGTGGTTTATGCTCTGGCCCAGCTACTTTCCAAGAAACTCCTTTAATCTTCTGAGATGGACGCTGTTATTATTCCCACCTTCCAGACATGAAACAATTCTCCCAGAGCCAAACTTCCATTCCCAATTCCCAGTTCAAGCTTTTGTTTCTGCTGGATTGGAACAGCATTTGCTGGGGGAGGTATGGAGCCCTTTGGAAATTCATCCCAAATGTAGAGAATGAGCACTATAATCGTCCCTTCAGATGGGTACGGGAGATGGTTCCTTCCTCTACCCATGCAGAGATTTCTCCAGAATTAAATCTTTTTTCTTTTTCCTTAGTCTTTCTTTCTTTCATTCGTTCGTTCTTTTTTTTTGTTTTGTTTTTTGTTTTTCCAGGTAGGGTCTCACTCTAGTCCAGGCTGACCTGGAATTCACTATAGTCTCAGGTGGCCTCGAATTCATGGCCATCCTCCCACCTCTGCCTCCCAATGCTAGGGAATGCATCTCTCCCTCCACAGACTTTAAGTTCAAAGGAAGGCCTGGCTGCATCTAAATCCAGGCCGTACACCAGTTTCCTCCCTGTCCCAAAGACCAAGTTTCTGTTGCTGACTTTCCCATATACATAGCGCTAACCCCAAAGACTCCAGTTTCCAACATCAAGTTTTCTTCCTCTCAAACATTCTCTGCCAGAGCCAGGCATGTGGCACATGCCTTTAATCCCAGCACTCAGGTGGCTGAGGAAGGAGGATCACCATGAGTTCAAGGTTAGCCTGAGACTACATAGTGATTCCAGTTCAGCTTGGGCAAGAAGGAGGCCCTACCTCAAAAAAAACAAAAAAATAGATCAATAACCACTGCAATAAACTCCAGATACACCTACCACTTTGTGCATCTGGTGAACACTGGGGAATCGAACCAAACCCAGGTCATTAGGCTTTGCAGGCCAAAGCCGTAACTGCTGAGCCATCTCTCTGGCTCTGGAGAATATTTTTTTCCAACTTTCAGGTTACCTATTTTTTAAAGATTTTTCCAGGCTGGAGAGATGGCTCAGCGGTTAAAGCACTTGCCTCCAGTGTCTAAGGCCCTGGGTTCAACTCCCCAGGACCCACATAAGCCAGACCCACAAGGTGGTGGCCCTGGTGCGTTTTCTCTCTCTCTCTCTCTCTCTCTCTCTCTCTCTCTCTCTCTCTCTCTCTCTTTCTCTCTCTGACTGAAAATGAATAAATAAAATATTTAAAAAAAAAAAAGATTTTTCCAGTGTGACTATACATTATTTATATAAAACTTAAAAGGGTGAAAATGAACACAAAGAGAAATAGGTCAGTGTTGGTGGCTCAGGCCTGTAATCCCAACACTGTAGAGACAAGGGGATCAAGAGTTCAAGGCCAGCCTGGCATAGTGGCACATGCCTTTAGTCCCAGCACTCAGGAGGCAGAGGCCATGAGTTCAAGGCCATCCTGAGACTACATAGTGAATTCCAGGTCAGCCTGGGCTACAGGGAGACCCTACCTTAAAAAAAAACAACAAAACAAAAAACTAATAAATACTTTCTGGTGTGTGCCCGCCGCTTGCTGTGGAAATGGGCAAGTTCATGAAGCCCGGGAAGGTGGTGCTGGTCCTGGCCGGGCGCTACTCGGGACGCAAGGCCATCATTGTGAAGAACATCGACGATGGCACCTCAGACCGTCCCTACAGCCATGCTCTGGTGGCTGGCATTGACCGCTATCCGCGCAAAGTGACGGGTGCCATGGGCAAGAAGAAAATTGCCAAAAGATCAAAGATCAAGTCTTTTGTGAAAGTTTATAATTATAATCACCTTATGCCCACAAGGTACTCTGTGGATATCCCCTTGGACAAAACTGTTGTCAACAAAGATGTCTTCAGAGACCCAGCTCTGAAAAGGAAGGCCAGGCGGGAGGCCAAGGTCAAGTTTGAGGAGAGATATAAGACCGGCAAGAACAAGTGGTTCTTCCAGAAGCTTCGGTTTTAGGTGTTTTTTTTTTTTTTTCAATCATTAAAAATTAAAAAAAAACTAATAAATAAATAACGGGGCATAACGGGGCACACTTTTAATCCCAGCACTTGGGAGACAGAGGTAGGATTACCATGAGCTCCCCACCAGCCTGAGTCTACATAGTGAATTCCAGGTCAGCCTGGGCTAGAGTGAGACCCTACCTCAAAAAAACAAAATACTGGTGTGGTGGCACACACCTTTAGTCCCAGCACTCTGGAGGTAGAGGTAGAAGGATGAGTTCAAGGCCAGCCTGAATCTACATAGTGAATTCCAGGTCAGCCTGGGCTACAGCAAGACCCTACATCAAACCACCCCCCCCAAAAAAAAAATAAATAAAGCATAAGTGTTGGAGGATTAATTTTGAAGACCACATACATGAGGAAGGCAAGGCTGACACCAGGTCCAAAGTGGAACAGATATCCATCATTCAAGATGCACTCGGTTCCTCAGCCCCATCTGTCTTCCCTGCCCTCCCACCAGCTCCTTCTCTGAACATCTGATTTGTGTGTGTGCAAGGAGAGAGAATGAGCTCACAAGGACCTCCTTTCACCACTGAAAGGAACTCCAGATGCATGCACAATTCCATGTATCTGGCTTCCCATGGGTACTGGGGAATCAAGCTTGGGTCAGCAGGGTTTGCAAGCAAGAGCTTTTTTTGTTTTGTTTTTCAAGGAAGGGTCTCTCTCTAGTCCAGGTTGACCTGGAATTCACTATGTAGTCTCAGGGTGGCCTTGAACTCAGGGCAATCCTCCTACCTCTGCCTCCCCAAGTGCTGGGATTAAAGGCGTGCGCCACCACGCCTGGCCTTTTTTTTTTTTTTTTTTTTTTTTTGCTTTTTGAGGTAGGATCTCACTCTAGCCCAAGCTGACCTAGAATTCACTCTGTAGTCCCAGGCTGGCCTCAAACTCACAGCGATGCTTCTAACTCTGCCTCCTGGGATCAAAGGTCCGGGCCACCAAGACTGTCGGTCCTTCTGATTCTTTTGGAGTATATCCCTAGCCTCCAGCCAAACTTTTCAGAAGAAATAGTTTACATGGGGGAGATAAGAAAATATGGGACTCCTGAAGTGAGGGAGAACAGGGCCTGGGGAGGGGAGACGTTCTCAACCAGCAGCCGAGAGCCAGGAAATGGCTGTCCCTTCTGTCAGCATAAAGGTTGCCTTTCACAACTAACCCACTCATTGTCTCCCTTCCACAGGAGGAAACAGATGGAAACAGAGGCCGGGAAGCAGGGGGTAAAGTAGCCAGCGGTGACTGGTACAGTTTACACCCAGTGATGGCTCAGTGAACACTAACAGGAGGTCATGGAGGGTAAAGAGTGCTGAACTGCTTTCAGACATGCAGCAGACTGGAGCATGTAGGAAAAGAGGTAAAGAAAGGAGAAGTGCAGTCAGGTGTGATGTCAAGGGCTATAATCCCAGCCCTTGTGATATTGATGGCATGAGGATCAGGAGTACAAGGCCAGGCTCGGCCAACCTGCGCAACCAGACACTCTGAAAACAAAACAAGCAATATCCCGGTTTGGTGATATACGCTTTTTTTAAAAAAATATTTTATTTTATATATTTTCAAGCAGAGAGAGAGAGAGAGAGAGAGAGAGAGAGAGAGAGAGAGAGAGAGCACACCAGGGCCACCACCTTGTGGATCTGGCTTATGTGGGTCCTGGGGAATTGAACCTGGGGCCTTAGGCACTGGAGGCAAGTGCCTTAACCTCTGAGCCATCTCTCCAGCCCGATATACGCCTTTAATCCCAGCATTTGGGAGGCAGAGGGCAATGGATGGTCTTTTTCTCTGTGGTAGTAGTGTTACTAGAAATTAGATCCAGGGCCTTACTCGTGTTAGGTAAGAGCTCTATCTTTGAGCTACACCTCAAACCAATGGCCAATAACCCTTTAAAGATTTGGTTTTTTTTCCGAGGTAGGGTCTCACTCTAGCCCAAGCTGGCCTGTAGTCACTCTGTAGTCCAGGATAGTTTTTCTTTAACATTTTATTTATTTATTTATTTGAGAGAGAGAGAGAGAGAGA
>PVHP010048700.1:0-12437 GCA_004024765.1 Zapus hudsonius
TGTTCCATAACAGGATTGTGTGATATGCCACAGTACTCAGCCTGTTTCAAAATTTACTATAGCTTGTTGTTAGCTGTTCACTGATTGCCCTGAGTCCTCATATGAAGACTGTTGTAATATTATTTTGCATATTTCCTCCCTAAATAGTTTGGTTTCCTTGGCCTTATTCATTACTCCCCCAAAACTTCATCTAAGCAGCCTTCCTGTGCTGATCTGAAGAAAATCTGATGAAGGAAAGCTCTTCTTTGGTGCATTATTATGTTAACAGTGTCAGAGGTGTCCTTAAGCAGAGGGAGTGGGAAAGGCTTTGTTTTCCAGCCCTGTATTGAGATGAAGACACATAAGCAGCAGGAAGTAGAAGTGTGGTGATCTCACCTGCAGTTTGAAGTCATTGAAACACTGGCAAAGCAATTGTCCTTAAAGCACATGGGCAAGGTTCTCTACTACAGTCAGAGAAAGTGATTGAAAGGATACGGGTGTTGCCATGGGGATGTAAGGTATAAACCCACTTGATATAAACCGGAAAAGAGATATTAAAATGCCATAATTGATCATGATACTGTGTCTTTTATAAGAGGATGTGGTGATGAGATTCGATGTGCCTTAGGATACAGTGTGAATGTTGTACCTCCAACTCAGGTTCAGCTCAGGAGACATGTAAAAGCTGGAGACAGTGCTGGAGAGTTCACCTCACACAATGTGTCACATGGACGTTTATACACATTTTGATGGGGACATTTATCTCAAGCATTTGTCCTTTTCCAGGTAACAATGTAAAAAAATTGCCTAATGCAGGTGTGACAGTCAGACCTCTCTGCAGAGGCAACCCCCGCCCCTTGAGTGGGAGGTATCTAGCTAGTTAGAGCTACAACCTAGGGGCTGATTGGACAAATATGAACCAATTAGCTGTCTCTCTGACTCACCTGGGGAAAACTTAAATTCACTTCCCCAGAGGAAGTCAGCCTGTCTTCTTCCACGTGGCAAAGGAGTAAAGGCCTTAGGATCAGCTGATGGCTGGGGTTGGGGAAAGGTTCTAGACCTTTTCCCTCATAACCCTCTCCTCATAATAGGAACGTTCTGTTATCTTTTCTTTGGCTGCTTATTTAGCTAAATAATATAAGTTCTGTTAAACTTTCTAACATGTGTTTTCCCAGCACTGGTGGCTGGAGAACTCTGTAACTCCCCATGTTTCCTTAAATAATAAAGTTTCCCACTATACCTTACTATCTTGACTATCTTGTTGTCTATGATTTTAATTCTTTAACTTTATAGACAAGAGCTCGTATATTCTTTGAACGTGGGGTTCATTGAGATTTTTACTTGGGGTTGTTATCTTAATTCTGACCCTTCCCCACACTCCATATCATAATCCGTATCACAGGTATGTTCTCTCTAGCTGAAGTAAAATCTGAAATATAAGACTACTTAAACATTTAACTTTGAATAATTGGCTCTTTAAGTGGCCCACTGGTCATATTAACAGACTCTGTCAACTGAGAAACTTCTCAGCCTTCTGTTACAGAGGGATTTTGTCCATCACTGTAACCAGCTGCAAAGTAGTTTCTCAATCCCCTCTTTCATGTTCTGTCAATTCTGGGGAAAAGCAAATATAGCACAATTTAGGAATTGTATGTCAAATAACAAACCATTTTCTGTTCATTTTATGCTATTGTTTCAATGCTGAAAATTATATATTTACTGTAGTTCTCTGCCAGATACACTTTTACAAGACACATATAAGAATTTTTATATCACTTTTTCCTTCCTTGTCATTGGCCACTTAAAGGGCTCTGGGCCACCAAGACATGGAAAGCCTATTTTGGTGATTTTGTTTTATTAGTTTAACTTATTCATTTTACTTATTTGAGTTTTTTGATGAAATAAAATTCAGAAAATAAAATTTACTTTCTAAAATGACCTGTACAAAATTTATGTGTAGAACATTAAGTATAATTGTCATTATACTGAGTACATGTTGAGTTTAAAATATTATAATCAATCAAATTCTAGCCTCAAGGTCTCAGGAAATTACTTAACCTCTCTGAAGTTTAGTTTCCTCATCATTAATACGACAGAGTTTCTAAACATAAAGCAAAATGTTATTTGTTAAATTCTTAGTATCTGGGATATAAGCCCTCAACAAATAATAGTAACTAGTTCTGAAGACATATATATATATATATATATATATATATATATATATATAGTTTAATATTCAAAGTTAATTTATAGAACTTTGTTTAAGACTCATGGTGTCAAGTTTTTTTGCTGTAAGAAAATAAAATCAAAAGGGTGAGTTAACTGTGTTTTTTATGTGGGAGTGTGGGGAGGCACACACACATGCTTGTAAGAGGCCAGGCAGGGGGTAACCTCAAGTGTGTTCCTCATTGTTCACATGTGATTTTTCTTGTAGAGGTTATTAAGAAATAAAAGACAAAATTCATTGGGGATTCCAGTAGCTCTGACACAGTCTTTTCATGGTATATGCCTAAGACAAGGTTGCTTGAAGCAGCTAGAAACAACTAGTCATAGGCCACTGAAATTCAAAACAGTAGTGCAGGGCATCCTGGTTGCAGCTTAAATGGGAAGAGAGGCTTTGAGTGTGGAAATCAAGGGTTAGAACTGAACTGAAATAAACTGTAATTTCTGCTCATCAAAAATGATTCCTTACTCTTAAAGCAAGATCTCAGGAGCAGGACGTTGATCCACATAATCTAAACATTACAAATCAGAAGGTGCCACCGAGCTTTGCTCTAGGAAAGCATCTGGGCTAGTCTAAGGCTGCAGAAATATACAGACTAGGCTCTATCACACGTGTAAAGACTATAGTTCATTTATTAATTGAACCCATGCTCCTCACTTTCATAACTCAATTACTTTCTTATGTTAATTTCTATACATTTAAAATAGAGATAATAATCTTATGTGCCTCAGAGTTTTGGGAGAATAAAATAAATCATAAATGTTCAAAATGTTTGCTGCCCTCAATACTATGGGAAAAAAATATTCAAAAGAGATGAAAATTATAAACATCAAGCAAAATTAAGTTTTCTGATATGTGTGCACACTATCTTTTCATACATGAGTAATATAAAATATCATGTGAAATAGTTAAATGTAATGATTCTCTCCTCCTTCAAAATGAATTTATCCTAAGAAAGACACCAATTTGTCAATGAATCATAAGGCCTCATGTTATGCAGTCTGTGAATAATGAGAAATTGACAAGAATCTGAAGCTGAACATGAAAAAAGAGGTTATGTCCCTTTGCAGAGCTAAGAAACAATTTGAAATTGTTGCTAAAATACTCAACCATTTCCATTCTCTTTGACTAATCACGTGATTTCTGACCATCCATGGATTTATATTGAAGATTAACACATAACCACGTTTTATAGAAAGTTTCCTAACTTCTGCAAGCTTGAGTATTAAAGATATATATACTATTTGTGAATTTTCTCAATATTTCCAACAGTCTCCATGTGGGAAATTAATCTATAGAAATAAGAATATTGTTACCTAAGTATTTATTTATAGATACATTTATTTCAGCATTTTATAGCAGCAAAATTAGTTGAGATTATGGCTAAGAAGGTGGAAGTAAATTCATATAGTAATTTATAATACCAAATACAACTTTATAAACAATGTTAAATGCATATTAAGAAGAAAGTAAAAAAGGAGAGAACATAACAACATGGTGGCCTGTTTTTAATTTTTGACGTGTCGTGAAGCACACGTCAATAACTCCAACAAGAAAATCAGTTTTCCTCAGTTTATGCTCACGGGTTGTTGGTCATTAGCTCTCACTATGATTGGAAGCTGAAGATGCAGTGCGTTTCCCATCCATACCGTCCTCCCTACAAGCTGAGAAGATCGTGGCGGCCTGGATATCTGTCTGAGGAGCATCTGAGTTTCTTTAGCACCAGCTTATCATTTTTCGATTTGTACAGATTACTCACTTGTAAATCTGTGTTCTTTAGACTACTGGGGGCTGGGATGAAGACCTCATGTGAGAATATGATCAAAGGAAAGGAACCTGTGCAGAGGTAAAGCATATGGCCTGTCTGCCAGGAAGTAAACCAGCAGCAATCAACACCAGGCCAAGCCTTGATGGCGTTGCTCAGTCAGTGTAGGAACTCAAGTTTTTAGATAAATAAGCGATTACCTTTAACTTTCAGTTAAGTTTGAGTTGGGGTAGGTGTCCGACATCAAAAATAAATACATTGTTTATAAGATATACAGAAAACAATGGGCAAAGATATGGTTAGCTGTAGATGTATGTGTAGCAGCTTGAAATAATCACAATTGAGTGGAATGCTTTACTCTCTTAAATTAAGTTCAGGTTACTTTAGTGAGAAGTGACTGCTTTGCATGAGTGGAGAAGGGATGCAAGGGGTGAAAGGGAAGCGCAATATACAAACATCTTAAAACTTAAATATTCAAAATCCTTCAAGTTTTGCATTGTGTCCTTTTAAAACTACTATACAATCTCTTCCAGTGCACATTATTATTCTGTGTTGAAGGGACTTTGTCACATTTTAATCTTTTTTCTTCCTTTTGATAAAACTTAAATGGCATATTTATTATCTACATGTAGTCAAATAAAAACATAGAAGGCCATAGTTCTTAGCTTTAAATAACTATAAAAAGAACAGTATTTTCTGAGGGAATTACTATCAGATTAAACATATTCTATCACATATTTTAAATTTTAGTAGGTGATACCACCATATATATCTTCATATATAAAAGTAAATAAAGAACAACTTTTGCTTACTTTTTGTATTTCTTAGTCATTCTGCAAACATTTCAGTATATTTATTCAATTTTCTTCAAAGCTATTCTCCAAAAGATGCCACCAACAACTTCTTCTCTATTCATTAGCCATTCTCATATGTGATACAATATTGTGAAAAAAAAGACAAAAACTTTGACAAGAAGGTAATCCACCTGGTTCTAATACTTCTATTTAAGAAATTAACATGTTATCATATACAATACAGACTGATGTCACGAGAATGTTGAGCACACTGCTATATGGAAGAGACCAGCAAGTCAAGAAGTGCTCATCTGTGCAATAGTGGCACTAAACCTAGGAGGGTTATTAACAGCTTACTGATTGACTAAGACATCTGCTCAGCGAAAAGGTACCCTTAACTGGAACTTGGATCCATGGAAAAATCTTATGGGGACCAAGAACCCGGGCTCCAAGGGGAAATTCCCACTACCAAGACCTATAGAGAGGCTATATCCCCATTAGACTCTTGCCAAAATAGTAATGTTTGTCTCATATAACCTATACTAATCTCAGTCTCCCATGGAGATTCTGTTTGTATTTTTCAGAGGGCAGTGAGAGAGATGTGGACAACCCAATTCCACCAACAAGACATGGGATGATGGCTGACATCCAGGCAGGAGATGAACCACCCCTGGCCTATTTGTATAGGGCCCAAACAAAACCTGTGAGAAAGTGGTGTGATAAACAAGAGACCTATCACCACAGCAAGCCAGATAACCCAGGAAAGGACATTGGAGCTAGACTCCTGTGATACCCAACACAACCCAAAGCAGAAGTTCAGAGACACTTAAAATCACATCAATGAAGCAGACTTAAAACTCACTCACTATGACTCAGGGAACTGAGTGGAAGAGGGGGGCAGAAAGACTGTAAGAGCCATGGTGGGGGAGAACATCCAGAGACATCGCCCCCCTCAGCAACAACATACAAAAGAAGGGGGAAAAAACTGGCTAACCTCTTGCGCAATTCATAACTCCATACCCCATGGACTGATCCAGTATGCACACTGAGGAGGGTCCCCAGTGTGTTGGGGACAGGGAGGAGGATAATGGGGGTACCACCACAAGATTTGCTCATACAATGTGTCTAATTATTGACAATAAAGATGTTAAAAATTGACATTCTTGGAAATTTTCTAAACATTCTTATTAGAAAACTAGAACAAAGCAATGTTTCTCCATTAACTATATAACACAAGTGAAGCAATTCTATATCACTGAGATCCATTTAAATACTATTAAAAGAACTTACAAATGATGCTCTTACCTATAATTTCAAAATATGACCTACTTATTAGTTTCAAGTTTATGTAGAACATAAGCATGATAGTCTGTTCAAATATCCAGTGTACTTTTTTCATTTACTATTTGACCTTAATTTTTTAAAATCTTTATTGTCCAACATTAGATACATTGAATGAGCAAATACTGTGTTGGTATTCCTATTTCCCTCCTCCCTGTCCCCACTCCTCTGGGTATCCTCCTCGGTGTATACACTGGATCAGTCCATGTGGTAAGGGGTTATGGACAGCACTGGAGGCAGCCAGGTTGCCCCCCTTTATGTGTTATAGCTGAGGGGGGCAATATCTCTAGGTATTCTCTCCCACCGTGGCTCTACAATCTTTCCGCCCCTCTTTGGTTCAGTTCCCTGAGTCATAGAGGGTGAGATTTAAGTCTGTTTTAATGTTGTGAACTGAAGAGTCTCTGTGCTTCTACTTTAAGTTGTGCTGGAAATTGTCGGTGTCTATCTCGCTGATTTATCCTGGGTTGACTGATTGGCTGTGGTTATGTCTCTTTCCTACCCCACCACTCTCTCAAGTATTTCATTTAGGCCTACACGATAAGCCTGGTGGTTCATCTCATGCTGGGATATCAGCCTCATCGGAGGCTCTTAGGTGGATTTGGAATGACCACAGCTCTCTCACTGCCTTCTGAAAAATACAAACAGAATTTTCATCTCAATTTTCTGTCTTCCTCACAAACATCTGGGGAGCAGATATGATTTTTAACTAACTTCTTTGGGTGTGAAAATGGAGGCTCCAAAGATTTTAGGTAATCTGCTTTCAGGTTTAAAAGTTGAATGTTCCTTTGAGTTTGCTAATTGCCAAGCCTCATGAGCACTTAGTGTGTGTGTATATATATACAGAGAGAGGTAGGCAAATGATAGGCACAGTCAGAAAATGGGTGCCTCTAGCTGCTACAAACTCCAGATGCATGTGCCACTTTGTGCATCTGGCTTTACCTGAGTACTGGGGAATCAAACCTGCCTTGTCAGGCTTTGTAGGTAAATGTCTTAACTACTGAGCCATCTCTCCAGCCCCCCATCTTCTCCCACAATCCTAATCACCAGCTTCTTCTTGGATAACCTACATTTGCTCTCCACAGTCTCACTGTGACACTGCCCTTGGCTAGGGCGTGGTTGGTTCACCCTGCCACCATTTCTATTCTACCCTGTGGCTGGAGGTCAGGGAGATAGAAGTCAGTTCAGTCTTCTGTTTGTTTGTTTCAATACTATTACCTGTGGTTCAAAATAAATGACATCTTTATCAACACTGCAGGTCTGGGTAAGGATTTTATATCATTCTCCGAATTCTTTTTTTGTTTGTTTTTATTCGTTTTTTTTTGTTTTGTTTTTATTCATTTTTTCCGAATTCTTTCCTTATACCAGTAACCGCCATTTTACTCATTTCAAGAGGGGCTTTTTGATTTTCCCATTGTATTTATTAATACTTTCTTCTTTCAGCCTCACTGATCAGCCAGTCCCTGGATACTCCACATTTGCTCCTGGTGGAGCACCACTCTTGACCTGACCTGTCCTGTATGTGTGGCTACAGCACTACTTTTCACAGAACAGTGACCCCTGGCGAGCTGTGTTTGTGTTCTAACCCTGATTACCTCTCCATGTGAACTTACAGATGTGATGCATCTCAGGATGAGATCATTCTGGATTTTGGGTGAGCTCTATACCCAATGACTCATTTCTTTACAAGAAGAGAGGAGGACAAAAAGAATATAGACCAAAGCAATATGAGGAAAAGACTGTGTGTCAGCAAGCCAGTGACTGTCAGGAATTGTTCGAAATTACCAGCAACTAGGAGAGGGATGCCAATAAATTCTTGCAGAGAGCCTCCAGAAGGAGCCAGACATTCTGAAACCTTGATTTCAGATGCCTCTTTTCTAGGACTGCGAAAGAAAACAAATGTGCCAAGCCCCCTTACTGTGTGGTAACTTGTTAGAGCAGCCCTAGGAATTAATGAAAATATTACTTATTGTTTTGGTTGTTTCAATGTGTCACTAGACATTTAAATGTTAGTTTATCTGAAATCAATTTCTTTTTCAAACCATATTCCCAAACCTCCACTGTCCTTTATGTTGGAAAATGTTAAAACAATCTTTAGCCTGAACAATATTATCTTATTAAATAATTGCTTCTGTTACTAAAGCTTCAGACACCAGAAGTATATGCACATGACTCTTAAATATATCTTTGTAAGCCTGACTGAGTTTCCCAGCTCCAAATCAGTAAACCCTGTTGCCTGTACAATATACTCTGACCATAAGATCCCCTAGCACCAAACTTGGTACTTTTAAAACCATTTTCTCAGTGGGTGTTTCTAACATAGAGAGGTTTGAATAATTCACAAACACAACAGACATCATTCACAAGTCATTCTCACAAATTCTTTATAAAATGCTAGTAATGTATCCTCATTCCCACTGATACCGAACATTCTGAAACGTGTTAACCTCTCTTGATCCCATTGCCTCTGAAGGACATATTTCTGAAATATCTTTCATAAAATTTTTCAATAGCCTCTTACTTGATAAACCACAAATACCCTTTCTTTCTTTTATCTTAAAGCAAAACAAGTGTCTTGTTTTAGCCAAAGGATGAGCACATCTCACTCCACCCTCTCTAGCCCACTCCTGTCAGATTTATGAGAAATCTCACCATCACCTTGAAACCCTGATAAGTTTGATCTCTTTCTTAATCTTTAGATTCGATCATGTCTCTGTGTTCCACCCACAATGATCTACTGCCTGCTCTGAAGAGGGAACTCAATCTTCAATCACACCTATGAGGGATGCTGTTTTTCCTCTTCCTCTTCAGTTGGTAATATCTACTTCACATTTCAGCATAAATGTATTGCTGTTCTTTCTTTCTGTCTCTCTCTCTCTCTCTCTATCTCTCTCTCGTGTGTGTGTGTGTGTGTGTGTGTGTGTGTGTGTGTGTGTGTGTGTTTGTGTTTGGTGCAAGAGACTAAATCCATGTCCTTTTGGGTGCTATAAACGCTCTACCACTAAGTTACATCAGAGCCTTTAATGGCAGATTTTTTTGTCCTCCCAGATTATCTGGATTATTTATTCATGGTTTCCTGGTAGCATTTATCTTCATATTCTCAAAGATGTATTAGTTTCTTTCTCATTACTGGGACAAAGCATCAGGCAAATATCAGACTAACTGGGGAAGGTTTTAGCTTACAGCTCCAGGTTACATTTGACCATGGCAGGGAAGGTATGGTGGCAGAAGCATGGAGCTGGTCACATTCAGCACAGTGAGGAAGCAGAGAGCAACTAATGTCCTTTCTATATAGTCCAGGATGCCAGCCCATGGAATAGCACCACCCAAGGTTAAGGTGGTTTTTCCTACCTCCATTCACCTAATCAAAAAATTCCTCACAGACACCCCTAGACAATCCCTCACAGGTGATCCTAAATCCTGTCAAATTAAGAATTCACAGAAAACTTTAGAGAAATTTAAATTTATTTGCATTCTGGTTAGATTTGGTTTGGTTGAGTTCTCTAGAACTGCCTGTTTCTGTCTTACAAGTTTATTCTGTGGTCAGACAAAAAGCCTCTCAGATCAAGTCCAATAATTGTTCAATAAATGCTGTTAAATCAATGTGCAGAACACACTGTGTGTACATGTGCAACACATTGATAAACAACGCTGCAATTTTAAACTTTTGTTCTACAAGGCTTCTTGGAAATACAGACTACCATTTCAAAGCAGGAAACTAGGAACTTGATTCATGGCAGCACGTGTTGTGTAGCCGAATGAGGCACATCTCAATGCTCTGGGTAGCCGTGTTCTATCCAGCTCCAGTGCATTGTGGTGCCATGGGAGGTACAGGCAAACCAAGTCATTCCACAGGGACACTGTTTATTGAAATGTTCAAAAACTAGACTGTGTATTTATTTATGCCATATATAATCACTTCTGAAAGGAAATTCAATGAAAACAATATTCAAACAAGAATTTTTCTGGCTAGTTTTTTGTTACAGGCTTGTCGTCTTCAACCACAGGCTGCTGGGATGAAGCCCCACACAAGATCTTAAGATCATTAGAGCTAATACACTTCTGCACACATACACATTGCTGTAGACAACACACCAGAGTTGTTTCATGACACATTTTATTCGCGTGCAGTGGTGATGCTGGTGTAAACAGACCTGCTGTGCTTCAAGACTTCCAGAACAGTAAAGGGCCAGTGTGTAGCTCAGGGAAGAGCCCTGCACACACGAGGCCTAGGTGTCCATCCTACGTAAGTACACAGACACATTTGCATGTACATTATGAGTAGTATGTAATATTTGATTATGCTAATAAGTGGTTGCTAGTAGTTTGTGTGTCTCTACTGTGCTTTTGTGGTTATTTTCGCATGTACTGCTACTTTATGACAAAACCTTTAGAGCAGCAGCCACACCATCACCTACTTACGCATTTCACGACTGCATCAAAAGGCATTTTCCAGTGACTGACATACACCTACTAGAAGTCAAGGAGCCTGGTGTAAGATCTGGAAACAGCAAAAAGAGACTCCAAGGGTCAAAATCCGAGCGACACACAGGACACTTGATGTTAGTTTCTGTCCCTGAAAGCCAGCCAAAACAGGCTTGCAGAGGTGGGCATCTTGTCCTAAACTTAGAAATTAAAATTTTTAAATTTATTTTCAAGGAGAGAGAAAAAATGGGCACACCAGGGTCTTCAGCCACTATAAACAAACTCCAGATGCACTTGCCACCTTGTGCATCTGGCTTTATGTGAGTACTGTGAACTGAACTTGGGTTGTTGGGCTTTGCAGCCATTCACCCCTGAGCAGTCTCTCCAGGCCTCCTTTGATTCTTTAAAAAATGGCCATGTGGTTATTAATGTGTTGATATTTAATATGTTAAACAATTTAGCCCCAAATTTCTTTCTTTTTATTATTGACATATTTATTATCCAAAATTAGAGGCATTGTATGAGCAAATATTGTGTTGGTATATTGCAGATAAATCAAAGCTTAAGTTGGAAACATTGCATGAAGGCTTTGGGTTTGTATTCTGATATGTCATTTGTCTTTATTGATATTCAAGTGGGAATAAAGAATATTTTCCACTCTCCTTGAAGGGGCAAGTATCGAACATCTCCAGAGAAAGTACCTAAAGCAAATTCTTATTCGGAAGTGTTAGTTTTTAAATATTTTATGTATAAATTTGCAGTGAGCTTGAGAGAAAATATGACTTAAATGCTCTTAAACATGTGATATTTCAATTGATGTCAATTTTTGCTTGTTTTCAGGTAACTCCTGTGTTTGTAGAAGACTTCTCTCAAGTGTCTCCACCATGTCCTGCTGCCATTAAATAACAGAAAATGACAGATAAAATATGAGTCATTCCTTGTCACCACTGAAACCTCACAGCTTTTAAGAGTTTGGGAATGTTCAGTAGAATGTTCTTAGACTAAAAAAAAAATTGCCCCAACCTTAAACTCTGGGTCTACTTCTCTCTATTTTTATATAACAAATTTCATTTTATTGTATTATCTAAGAAAAAAAATTATATATAATATAGCTATACACATTATAAAAAGTGCAAATACAAAAATATATGGTTTAAAAGTAAAATAAGAAATGAAGGAAGGAGAAAAGGAAGGAGGGCTGTGTTGAATTAGGGAGGAAGGTCTTTCTAGACTGGATGGTACATGTCCAAAAGATAACATATTATTTCTACTAAAAGCATCATAAGTCATTTATTATTTTGATTTTCTTAGTTAAGTAATCTGGTTTTATATGAGAAATATATGCAAATTTTCAGATAAGTCCTGTTCAGCTTAGAGAGGCAAAGGCTAAGTGTTCCTTAAGTACTAAATACACTGGATATGTGACCTCACTATGTGCACTAAAGTCATTACTAAAAAGTATTTGTGGAGTTTTAAATAGAACTTTAGGAAAAATAAGAAACATGCAGAAAGACCTTAGAGCTGCTAAATGGGAGGGCCAACAAGATAATGCCAACTGAGGTCTTTTGGTCCATCAGTAAACCAGCCTTCCTAGGTGTTGCGGTCAGCTTTCTAGTTGCTGCGCAGAAAGAACCCAAACAAAAGTGGCTTGTAGAGGAATGGGTTTATTTGGCTTACGGACTCGAGGGGAGACTCCATCCTGGCAGGGAAAATGATGGCATGAGCAGAGGGCTGGACATCACCTCTGCCACAGCACTGCAAACAGCGGCAGGAAGGTGTGCCAAACTCTGGCAAGGGGAAGCTGGCTTATAACCCCATAAGCCCGCCCCTGACAACACAGCTTCATCAAGGTTGTAAAACCCAAACTGCCATCAGCTGAGGATTGATCTATCAGAACACATTCAATTGTTTG
>PVHP010048701.1:0-12536 GCA_004024765.1 Zapus hudsonius
CTCCCATATGAGAAGGCTTTTCCCAGAGAAATAAGAATTCTGGGAGAATTGCTTTTCTACAGAAATCCTCACCCAGACACCTGGCTTTAGGACTAGGCTGGCTAAGCCAGCTGCCCATCCATGAAGCTCATAAGAAAACACAGCCAATCTCGAGGTGAACTCTTCAAATCCCTTCTTGCCTCCCTGGATAAGAGCTTTAAAGCTCTTCTCTTAAGTTCTGGGCTGCTCAACCCCCCTTTGCCTCCTTAGACTAGAGCTATGTCTCCCTCCCTTCCTCTCTCCTTACCTCCCTTCCTTTTTTTATGCTCCCCTTCTCATAAAGCTCTCCCTTCTAAAGCTATAATAAAATCTATCTGAACCTTATCTTCTGGTCTGTGAATTTCATTTGTTGATTGCATAAAACAAAAACCTGGGGATCAGCAGTTAAAGGTACTATCTTACAAAGCCTGACAGCCAGCGTTTAATTCTCCAGTACCCAGGTAAAGCCAGATGTACAAAGTGACCCAAACATCTGGAGTTCGTATTTGCAGTGGTGAGAACCCCTAGCGTTCTCGTTCTCTCTCTCTCTCTCTCTCTCTCTCTCTCTCTCTCTCTCTCTCTCTCTCTCTCTCTCCCCTCTCTCTCTTTCATCAAATAAATATGTAAAAATAGAATCTGGGGCACTCCAAGATTACTGATACATTGGCAGAGGACACCCCAAAATTCCTGTATGACTGGAATGATAAATGTGTTTTCCTTCAATTAGGACAGGTAACAGAAGAGTGCTGCCTCAAAGCCATGCTGTGTCTCCTGTTAATACTCCCATCTAAAAACCCAAATCCTAGAAATGACCCCAAATTCAAAATTCTTGATTTCTTAGGAAAATGACATAACCTGCGAATTTATTATCATTCAACAAATTCTGACACTGTGGAAAGACAAATGTGGCTATCTATGCTTCTGGAATAGCACACTCACAACATCTGTAAAACCGGTTATTATCACAAGTAGGAAACGAAGTCTGCAAATGACATTGTAAAACATAACTCATCAGTTTTGATGCATTTAACTAGAAATTCACATTGATAGAAAAAAAAAACCTTTCCATTCACAATTAGTCATGTATTTTGTTTTTGAGGCTGGTCTCATTTTAGCCCAGGTTGGCCTCGAACCCAGACTACCCTCCAACCTTCCTGAGCCCCCACGCCCAGCTGCGGGGTCGTTCCGTGGATAATAAGCCGGGCGGGTCGGACGCGCCGCGCTCCTGGCGCCCAGCAGGGGGCAGCAGGCGCCGGCGTCCCGCTCCCGCCTCCCCCGGTTTCCCGCCAACCCGACTCCCGGGAGCGCGCACGTCTCGTCTCGTCTCGGGCTGCGCCGATCGCGGGCTGCGGCCGCGCACGTTGGCGAGCCGCGGGCTGCAGGTCGCCGGGGTCGGAGCAGCCGCGGCCATGTGGAAGCTGCTGCGGGCCGCGGGCCCGGACCCAGGTAAAGGCGGACGGGGGCGCTGGGGCCGCTTTCCCGGGAGCGGCTGCTGAGGTGGGGGAGGGGGAGCGGGGCTTCCGGTCGGTCCTCGGCGGCTTCCGGCGGAGGGAGCGCGGAGTGGGGCGCTCCCTGGGCACAGCTGGATCCCGGGAGAGCCGGCCCCGCCCTGGGGACACAGCTGGACCCCCGGAGAGCCGGCCCCGCCCTGGGGACACAGCTGGGTCCCGGGAGAGCCGGCCCCGCCCTGGGGACACAGCTGGGTCCCGGGAGAGCCGGCCCCGCCCTGGGGACACAGCTGGGTCCCGGGAGAGCCGGCCCCGCCCAGGGGACACAGCTGGGTCCCGGGAGAGCCGGCCCCGCCCAGGGGACACAGCTGGGTCCCGGGAGAGCCGGCCCCGCCCTGGGGACACAGCTGGGTCCCGGGAGAGCCGGCCCCGCCCTGCGGCACAGCTGGACCCGAGAGCTGGCTGTTAGGGAAATGCCCTTATTGAGTGGCTATAATGACATAGCAGGAACTCTTTCAGTTTTACTTCAGAACTACAAACAAAAAACTAGAACAGAGTAAGAGTTTATTCTGGAGCCATGGTCCTTAGAACGTAGATTTAGATTACCCCAAAGTCCACCTTCCATCATGTGAACAATTCCATGAGTTTTATACTAGCAGGACAAAAGTCATCAATCAAAGCACTTCCAATACATGGGTGGAAATAGTGAGGTAAGTTACAGGAAAGTGGGGAACTCCTGTAAACCTCAGATGCCTTTAATCCCAGCTGAGGCTCAGGTAGAAAGGTCACCCTGAGTTCTAGGCCACCCTGAGAGACTACCTAGTGAATTCCAGATCATCCCAGGCTAGAGGGAGACTCCAAAAAAAAAAAAAATTTACCTGATAGTCACAGGAAGTTAGGTTAGGGAGGGCAGTAAGTGGCCATGTAAGGTGTGCTTGGCCTGCAACATCCCAGCTCCCCACCATTTAATCAGCCTTACACAGGCGGCTGCTTTCTAGGAACTTTAGAGCACTTTGGAATAATATCATACAATGGAAACAAAAACCGGACCCCCCCACACACACACACATTTTTTTTTGGACTTTGAGCAGTAGAAAATGGTTATGTTAAATGAGTGTCCCATTGATGAAAGGTTATATAGCCAGCTGTGAGTGGTTTTTGTTCTCAAGAACTTTACATAAAGATTGGAAAATGTTCAACCAGGAGGCTAAGTTGACTAATGGAAAAGAAATATGAAGCTAAACACTTAATCACAAAGGTAACTCATCCCTACAAGGTGGAGCACTGCAAAGGTAGAACACTAGTTTTGTGTTGGTGGGCAAGTAGCACTGGGCCTAGATTCTGGCTCTCTTGGTTGCTGTAAGGTGTGTTCGAAAGAAAAAAAAAATCCAGATGTGGTGATGCCTATGTGTAATCCCAGCACTGGAAGGTGGAGACAAGTAGGATTAGGAATTCAAGGTCATCCTCAGATACATTCTTCTTTAGAGGCTAGGGCATAGGAAACCCGTCAAAAAATAAGAAAAGGGGGCTGAAGAGATGGCTTAGCGGTTAAGGTATTTGTCTGCAGAGCAGAAAGACCAGTTTGATTCCCCAGGACCCATGTAAAGCCAGATGCACAAGGTGATGCATTGTGTCTCCAGTTCATTTGCAGTGACTGGAGGCCCTGGCACTCACTCGAGTTCTACCTCCCTCCCTCCCTCCCTCCCTCCCTCCCTCTCTCCCTTTTTCTCTTTCTCACACATTATCTCCCAAATAAATAAAATATTTTTTTAAAAAGAAAGGGAATTTAACAGTTTGAGATTTATGAATTGGGTGTCTTATCAGTAGAGGTTCAGAGTGCTACCCAACACCTGGTGAGGCAAGAATGATAGAAACCATCTTGATGCGTTTACTTCAGCGGTTGCCTTATTGGTCATAGTGTGATGAGGCATTTGTAGTCTATGGACATAGTCTAATTAGCTATCCTTGATTTCCTAATACTCAGCTCCCTTTTACAAAAAATACCCAAAGACAATTCACTTCCCCAGATACATTTAATTTAACTGAAGATAGCAGAAAGAATGTGCTGTTAGCATCAGTAGCTGGGATTAATTATGGGAGAGTCATGAACACTAAGGAATCTAATGGAAGCTATAGGCCCAATTCCCTAATCAGTCTCCTTTGTGTTACATGGTAATCCAGCAGGTTTTTGTTGTTCTTTGAAACTGTCCAAGATAAAAATCTCTGGTAACCTGGATGTGATGATGCAGATCTATAATCCTAGTTACTTGTGAAGCTGAGGCAGGAGAATGTGAGTTTGAAGTAAGCCTATACTTTTCAAAATACAAAGCCACAAGTCTGATTAACAGGACATAATTCAAACTGCTTAGAATGGAAGTCAGTGTTTTGCCAAACTCCTTTCTAAATTGTCTAGTTTTTTTTGCCAAAATTACCCTACCATTCTACTAATGGATTCCCATGCTCCTAGAGTAAACTCCACAACTGTTAAACTGTACATGCCTCCAGCATATATACTATTACTCCAACAATTTGTAATTTGTGACTTTTAAAATTTACCATTTCCCACTGATTTGAATTGTTAATATTAAAGCAAAGCTCTCCCCCCAGGACATAATTTTATTGGGAACTTAGTTGCATTGATATGTATTGTATTTCTTGGTTTGCTAAGTAATGCCCCCCCCCTTTTTTTGGTAAAACATCCATTTATATATTTGAGGGACAGAGGAGAGAAAGAGAGAATGGGTACACTAGGGCCTCCTGCTGCTGCAGATAAACTCCAGATACATGTATCTCTTTGTGCTTCTGGTTTTACATGGGTACTAGGGAGTTGAAACTACTTTCATTTTATGGCATATTTTGTCAGCTCATAGGGCAAGTTCCTGTATTTAGATTTGTTTGACTGCCTTTTTGTTACATTTTTCCCAATTGTAATACATTTAATCCAGTTCTAAAATCTTTCCTGTAGCTTTAGTATATTATATATGTATTATTTAATTTGGGGGAGTATTGACTCAATAGTCCCTTTGAAAAATGGAACAAAAGAGCCTTCCATCTGTTTAGATAATCTTTTCCATCTTACAGTGAAACTTTACTAGGATAAAAAAGTATTTGGCATATATATGAACACATAAATTTGGTTAACATTTAAATAGCAAAAGTGTTTCATTTAAACATTTGTCATACCCTTATTACATATAGTATGCATATATGTATATTTATATATATACATGTGTCTTCAATTTATTTTTGGTTTCCCTTAGGAGAACAATACAGACTTTTGACAGGTGTTGACTACGTTGTTGGAAGGAAAAACTGTGCCATTCTAATTGAAAATGATCAATCAATCAGTAGAAACCATGCTGTGTTAACAGCCAACTTTGCTGTAACCAATTTGGTATGCTGCTAATTTTATTTCACTAGCTTGTGGGAAGGGGATTGAAATCACAAAAGGCTATCTTGGTATGTATGTGAGACAGAGTTCATAGGAGCTTTCTTAAAGCTGTTTATTTTTTTTTTAATTAATGAAATTAAATGCAGTTGGGATGGGAGATGTGACTCAGAGATAGAGTGATTGCTTAACATACCCAAAGTCCTGGGAGTCCACAGCAAAACACACACAGTCACACAAAATAGCCAGAGCAACAACACTCCCCATCTCCCAATACTCATGCAGCTAGCAGTACCACTAGTGATAATGACTCTGAAATTGGAAATTTGTGTTTCATTTTATTTTCTTCTTTAAATGATTTAGAAACTCAGAGAAAGTGGCATGCTTACATTGAGTGAGTTAGTAAACATTTTGTCTTAGATTTTGTTACTGTGATGAAATCCCTAAAATAAACAGTTTAAAGGAGAAAACCTTTAACTTGTGATTTCGGTTCATGGTCCTCTGTCACACTAGGTTGGACCTATTGCAGCACAGAACATAATGGCAGGAGCTCTAATAGGAGGCTAGTTATCTCCTGGAAGCTAGAAAGCAAACAGACAAAAGTTTGGAGATCTAGAATCCTTCAAGATCCCACCTTGAAGTTCACATACTTTCTTCTGCTAGATTCCAATACCAGATGACTGAGCCATTAACACATGGGTTGTTGAAGGACACTGCAGGTCGAAACTATAGGGAAGTCAACTTAAGGATTGAGGGCCATATGCACCCCAAGGTAGCTTTGAATGCGGACCAACACATTTGTAGATGACAATGTCATGTTACAATATTAAAAGGTTGGGCGCCCCTACAGGTTTTTGATTGAATGAATAGTTAATATGTATTTATTAGGTGCCAAGTCTGGGAATACAGCAGTGAACCAACTTTATGACTCACACTCTTAAAAGTGGCTATGTAGTTTTGTGAATACTGACATTTCCCAACAACACATTTTCATAGTGGAAATTATTATGTATTACTAGGGAAAATCGTGGTTGCTATACCACACAACTCCTTTAAATGGCTTTGAGATTGTTTATTCACATCCATAAGTAATAAAAGTAATAAATATGAACACACATATACATATATGTGTGTGTGGTTTGTGTTCATGATAGTTCTTGTGATACTAAGAAAAGTCATTATTTTGAGCAAATCACATATGTGCAGATGCTAGACTTGTTCAATGATATTTAGGTTTTATGTCTTTAAGTACAGAAAAACATTGTTGAAATTCCTCTAGGAAATAAAAAATTATTTTTGTAAGTCAGAAAATCTAGCCTTTAATATCTTACTCTTTTTCCCCCCCTGAGGTAGGCTCTCACTCTAGCCCAGGCTGACATGGAACTCACTCTGTAGGCCCAGGCTGGCCTTGAACTTACAATGATCCTCCTACCTTGGCCTCTTGAGTGCTGGGATTAAAGGTGTGAGCCACCACTCCTGGCCCTCTTATTCTTATTGGTCCAGTTTTGATGATGTGATTTTGATAATTGTAAAAAGAATTGTAGGTGAGGATGAAACTGACACATTCTACATTGTTGTAATTACCTCCTTGTTGCAGGGACAAAGTACCACCAAAAGCAGGTGATGGGAAGAAACTATCCTGGCTTACAGTCTTGAGGGAAGCTCCATGATGGCTGGGGAAAGCATGGCATAAACAGCCTGGACATCACCTCTGTCACATCAGATGGAAAACAGCAGCCTGAGCATGAGCCCAGCTGCTGCAGGGGGGAGCTGGCTATATCACCACAAAGACCACTCCCAACAATACACTTTCTCCAGCAAAGCTCCACCTCTCAGACTGTCATCAGCTTAGGACGAAGCATTCAAAACCAAGAGTTTATGAGGGACATCTAATTCAAACCACCTCATTCATACATGAAACACAATACAAAAATAAATAAAATTACTTAAAGGATGCAAGGAAAATCCCTACTTATAGAAATAAAGAAAATGTGTGTCCCAAGAGAAGTCATCCTAGAATTAAGAAATTGCCATAAAGGTAAAATATTAGATGCTAGTTGAGAGATCATTCCCCAAATGCAACCAAAATTAACTGTTGTGTGCTTACTTCTTACTCATTTAGAAAACCATTAATGTTTGAAATCGTTTCCCTTGGAAATTGTGTTTCTAAGTGCTAAAAGTTTTAAAATAATTTTTCTGCTTTTCAGAGTCAAACAGATGAAATTCCTATATTAACAATAAAAGATAATTCAAAGTACGGTACCTTTGTTAATGAGGAAAAGTTGCAGAATGGCATTTCCCACACTTTGAAGACAGGAGATAGCATTACCTTTGGGGTGTTTGAAAGTAAATTTAGGTAAGAAGTTTCTTAATTGGTATTAAAATGGCAACTTTAGTACACATTAGCCAAATTTATAGAGAAGACTATGGGTAATGAATAGAATGTGACAAAATTTTGTGTGGGTCCTGAAAGTGTTAATGGGAGTGCAATTGTTTGATTCCTCGTAGTTGAAAGTACAGTGTTAACTTTGATCACCACGTTTGCTTCATTGGAACTAAAGACTTAGGAAATAGTTGATTAGATAGAAAGTTTAATAGCACATAAAAGCTAAAATGACTGTAGTATGTGCTTAAAGTTTTAAAGTACTAACAATTACCATCTCTATACAGTAATATATTAACTTCCTGTCTTTACAGAGTAGAATACGAGCCTTTGGTTGTATGCTCTTCTTGCTTAGATGTCTCTGGAAAGACTGCTTTGAATCAAGCTATGTTTCAACTTGGAGGACTCACTATGAATAACTGGACAGAAGAATGTACTCACCTTGTCATGACATCTGTTAAAGTTACCATAAAAGTAGGTTGAGTGTCTTTTTATATTAAAATAAGTTTTGTAAACTCAAGCTCATTCTTTCACCATGAAATTTATTAAATGTACAGTTCCTGTTTTCAGTCTACAATAGAGACTAGATAGTAACTTCTAGTGAGTCTTCAGAGTGGCTTCTCATGTGTCTTCTATCAAGTTATCTTCTCTTTCTCTGGTTTCTTAGACCATCTCATAAACTCTCTCTTTTTTTTATCATTTAAGACTCTTAATCACAAAGACATTTAAGTGTGTGTATCTGATTATTTAATAAACTGACATAGCATGTTTTCAGATTATATGCCAGTAGTTATGACTCATCAAATGCCAAAAGGAAAAACCTTGTGTTATAGTTACCTTCTTGTTGCTGTGACAAACACCTTACCAGAAGCAGCTTATGGGAGGAAAGGGTTTATTTGAGGTTTACAGGTTCCAGGAGGAGGTTCATTAAGGTGGAAGAGCCTGGTTCACTTCATACATCCTTAGCAGAGAGGCAAAGACTAAAACCAGCAAGCACAAGCAGACTCAGGACACACCTAGTAGGCCTGAACTCAAGCTCCATCCCCAGTGACACATTCAAACCGCTACAGCTTGTATTTTTATTATCTTCAGATAAAATTAGCTTATGTTTTTATAGACATTGAGTGTTAGAATCCAAAGAGAACTTAAAATAAGTAAGACATGGAACAATGAAATAGTATTCTAGCAGTCACACACATACATATCATGGTTTATTCAGTCCAGTGTTAAGTTATACATCACTGCTTCATGCTAGAAGCTAATTCCCTCATTCCTGCTCTTCAAGCATGCCCTAAATCCGCTTGCTTCTGTTTAGGCAGCATCTTTTGTTAGTGAAAGCATACTTGAGGCTGGGGATCTACCTCAGTTGGTGGTGCTTGCCTAACAAGTACTGCAGAAAACCAGGCATGGTGGGGCATGCCTGTAATCACACTTGGAAGTAAAGGCAGGAGGATCACAAGCCTACATAGTGAGTTTGAGGTCAGCCTAGGCTACATGAGTCTCTGTCTCCCCCCACGTTCCCCGCAAAAAAACATTCTTATAAGTTCTTTAATTGGATATTTCCTAGAATTATGCCAAATCTTGACATAAATATAGATAGATAGATAGATAATTTATTTGCAAGCAGAGAGAGAGAGAGAGAGCGTGAGCAAGCGAGCGAGCATGGGTATGTCAGGGCCTCTAGCCATTTCAAACTACTCCAGATGTATGTACCATTTTGTGCATCTGGCTTACATGGGTACTGGGAATTGAATCCAGATCCTTAGGCACTGGAGGCAATTGTCTTAACTGCTGAGCCATCTCTCCAGCCCTTTATTTGTGTTTTGTACACAGTATTATTTTCTATTTTCAGATGTTGTAGATGTATCTTATCTGGGGGCTTACAGTTTATTTTCATGTTAGTTGATATGCTTACTTTGAGCTTTTTTCCAACTTCAAACAGTTATTTATATGAAAAGACTATCCCATAATTATACTTGTTTTGAAAGGCAATTAGGGCTGAAAAGATCTTTTCTAATGTGTGTTTTTTTTCTAATGTTACTGTTGAATTAAATGAGAATTCCTTTGAAATACTAAAACCAGCACTATTATCTATTTTGGAGATAGGATCTTTCTTTGTAGCCCAAGTTGGCCACTAAGGATCTGCTTGCATTCTGGGATTGTAGCTATGTGACACCTTTCTTAACTCTTTTACTTATTTCTTAACATTGTCTTCTCTGCAGCAAATATGTTACACATACCCAATTCCACAATAAAATTCTAACATGTCATTGTTTCTAAAGTTGGAATGCCTTTTTAAATTGTTCATATTTTAGAATATTCTATCCTCACAAAATAATTTTAAAATTAATATTATTCTTGGTTTCTTTTTATTTTTCAATTTGAGAGAAACAGGGAGAAAGAGATAGAGGATGCAAGCAATGGGCATGCCAGGTCTTCTTGCCACTGCAGACAAACTCCAAATGCATGTGCCACTATGTGCATCCAGCTTTGCTGATAATGGGTAATAGAACTTTGGCCATTAGGCTTTGCAAACAAATGTATTTAACTGCTAAAGCATTTCTCCAGCCCAATTGGTGGCTTCTTAATAGTGACTTGTTTTTTGTTGTTGTTGTTTTGAGGTAGGGTCTCTCTCTAGCCCAGGCTGATCTGGAATTCTCTGTGCAATCTCTCAGGGTGGCCTTGAATTCATGGCGATCCTCCTACCTCTGCCTCCTGAGTGCTGATGTTAAAGGCACACGCCGCCACACCTAGCTTGTGACTTACATTTTTTAAACCAGAACAGTCACCAACTACTGACTTCTCTTTTGTAGTAGCTCTTATAATTTTAGAGCTGCTAGGCATTGTAGCACACAACTTTAATCCCATCACTTACTTGTGAGACAAGGTAGGAGGATCACTGTGAGCTCAAGGCCAGCCTGAGACTACATGGTAAATTTTTTGTTAGCCTGGACTAGAGCAAGACACTACCTTGGAAAAAAAATTAGAGCTAAGATAGGGGAAATAGTGTAAAATAACTTCTCTGTACTTTATAACTTAAAGATGTTCTTTTAAAAAGCTAAAGTATGAATATAAATGTACATATATGTATGTTTACATCTAGTTTTCTTCATTTTAGACAATATGTGCCCTCATTTGTGGACGACCAATTGTAAAGCCAGAATACTTTACTGAATTTCTCAAAACAGTTCAGTCTAAGAGAGAGCCTCCACAAGTTGAAAGGTATATCTACTATTCATCTTATTTACTTCAAATACAGTGTAACAAGGTACTTCCTACATATAGACATTGCTGATTTTATTTAGACTAAATAAATTTTAAATTAAATTTTTAATTTAAATTTATTTAAATATTAAATTGTTTAAATTTTAAATAAATATTTTCATTTTCTACAACTTTTTGTGTATGTGTGTACATGTGTGCTCAGAATGTGGAGGCCATAGGTTAATGTTAGATAACTTTCTTGATTGCTTTCCACATCATTTTAAAAAAGTTTTATTCACATAATATTATGAGACAAGGTTTGAGATGTTTCTCAACTGAACCAATTTGGCTAGACTAGCTAGTCCTGAGGATCCTGTCTCTACCTCCCCAGAACTTTGGTTAGAGGCACTGTTTTGAGCTTTTGATATTATTTTGGGCCATTGCACCTGGCTATTTATTTATTTATTTATTACATGGGGGTTTGGGGATTCAAACTCAAGTCTTCATGCCTGTGCAACGAGCAATTTATCAGCTGAGCTCTCTCCCCAGCCTGATGAATTCCTTTTTAATGACCATTTCACAATGTAAAAGTTGCTATAATATTGAATATTGTAATGGCAGTTTCTTGTTAGCATGTAAACAAGGATTTGCCAAAGTCCAAAGCTACATCAAATAAATTTTAAATAAGTGATAATACTTAAAGAACAAAATTTAAGGGCAGTGAAGAGCCTTGAGGGTGAGGTCAGAGGAGCACATGTGCCAGAGGCAGGCATTGTGCCAGAGGAAAACCAGGAACAATGGTGCAGCAGCTCTCTTCAGGAGCAAAAAGTCCAGTATCATCACCTGAGTCAAAGATTCTATCTTCTAAGCTTCAGTTGTTACCTCATTTGAAAAATGAGATTAAGCTGCGTGTGATGACAGATTTCTATAATCCTATCACTTAGTAGGAGGGTCACAAATTCACAACAGTTCTGGGTTAAATAGTGAGAGCCAAACTGAGCGTGGTAGCTCATGCTTTTAATCCCAGCACTCCAGAGACTGAGGGAGGAGGCTTGCCATGAGTTCAAATCCAGCTTGTACTACATGGTAAATTCTAGGTCAGGTGAGACCCTGCCTCCAAAAAGAAAAGAAAAAAAAATTGTGGGACTTTGTCTCCAAAAAAATGAACACAGAGAGAGAGAGAGAGAGAGAGAGAGAGAGAGAGAGAGAGAGAGATTAAGATTCAACCTGTCCAGTTGAGCTTTTTAATGTTACTAACAGAATACAGTATTTAAAGTCCTAGCACATTGCCTGATACAGTGCTTGCCAAAAGAAATGTTCATGGTTGCTAGCCACAACAATATCGGGAAAGATTCAAGGTAGTTATATTATTTTATTTCTTTTTTGATCTGTCAAAAGAACACCTCAACTAGAAAATCAGTCGTATATCTGTCTGTGTTTGTACCTGTGTCTACATAAATAAACTGTGGTTGAGGAAGAAGATTTGATAGATTGGTAAAGATGCTAAGGGCTATAAATAGGGTATGTTTTAGTGAATTTAATACCTCAAGGACTTCCTTACTTAAAAATGTCAGTATACTCCAAATGGCATAATAGAGTATAATTTATAGGCCTGTAGGATACTATTGAGTGAGGAAGTTTTAAAAATTAAACTATTTTACAAGTTGATAATTTTTTTTTCTTTTTTTTTTTTTTTTAATTTATTGTCCATAATGAGTTACAACATTTAGTGGGCAAACAATGAGTTGTTATCGCCAATTCCCCGCTGCCTTTCCCTCCCCCCTCCACTGGATAACCTCCTCCATGGGTCGTCTGGATCAGTCCTTGTGACAGGGAACCATGGATAGCCTAGTATTCAGCCAGGTTCTCCTGGCCATGCCTCTGAATAATCTCCCCCACCACAGCTCTTACAATCTTTCTGCCCCCTCTTCTGCATAGTTCCCTGAGTCGTGGTGGATGAGTATTAAGGCTGCTTTAAGGTTGTGAGTTTAGGGGTCTTTGTGTCTAAGATCTTTGGTTTCTGTCTCACTGGCTTATCCTGTGTTGATTTAATGGCTGTGGCTGTGGGCCCCTTGTTCATCCCGTCATTCTCTGC
>PVHP010048702.1:0-12423 GCA_004024765.1 Zapus hudsonius
GTACAGCAGACAGCCCACGGCGCTTACAAATGGCCTTCTGTTTCCTGCCGCCAGCGGCTGAGATGTGGAGGCGTCCACACCGTGCTTTCTTCTTTCCTGCTGAATGATTTCCAAAACTAAACAAGTCCCTTACTTATTAGTATGTTCTTAATGCTATCGAGGCGTCTACAACATCTCCAAAGAAAACACAACCCAGGAAAAGAAAGACTATGGATGTAGGAAAATTATTTAAAAAAACCCAGATGATTAATTGTGTTGTCAAGACAAAGGGTGAGGCACCCTTAATTTATGGGGAATTTATGCCAGTTTCGGAAGACTATGGTTTGAAAAAGCATCATATGCAGAAACATGCTACCAAGTTCAATGGGTGTCAAGGACTGAGTCATAGGACAAAAAATAGGAATGAAAAGAATTTCTCTCCTAAAAATAAACTTTTAAAGTTATAGCCTGGATTCTATTGTAAAAGCTAATTATATGGTAGCATACTTAAGAGCAAAAATATTGAGACCATTTACTGATGGTGAATTTATTATGCAATGTATGAAGAATGTGACAGATACTATGCCCTGAAAAAAGGGGGGGGGGTCTGGACTGGGGAGATGGTTCAGTGCAGTCATGAGGTTCTGAGTTTGGATCCTCAGTACCCAGATAGAAATCCAACGGTGACAGGAGGAGGAAGACACAGCATGACCCTGAGGGCTCGTTGGCCACATCAGTGGACTCTACGTTCAGTGAGAGACCCTGCACAAAAACTAAGGTGAACAATTGAGAGAGACTCCCAATGTTGACCTGTGCACATGCACACGTGTGCACATATGCCTCACTCATACACACCACAAACACATACACAGGCAAAAAAAGGAAAAGAGCAGATATTTATTACTTTAACATTATTTTATTTATAAGTAAATAGCAAGTAAGCAAGCAGAGAGACAGATAGAAGTGAGACAGAGAGAATGGGCACACTAGGGCCTCCAACCACTGCCAACAAACTCCAGATGCATGTGCCTCTTTGGGCATCTGCCCTTACATGAGCAATGGGGAATTGAACTTGGGTCGTTAGGCTTTTCAGGCAAGTGCCTTAACTGCTGAGCCATCTCTCCAGCCCCCAGAAGGACATATTTCTAAAATCAGCAGGGTGGGCATGGTGACACATACCTTTAATCCCAGCACTGAAGAGGCAGAGGTAGGAAGATTGCCAGGAGTTTGAGGCCACCTTGAGACTACATAGTAAATTCCAGGTAAACCTGTACTAGAGTGAGACTCTACCTCAAAAAACCATAATAAATAAATAACTTAATTAATAAATTAATAAATAAATAAATTAATTAAAAAACCAGTCTCACCAGATTATAGCCAGGTAAATCGGAGAAATTGGAAAATCTATGAAAGATGTTTGGAGACTAAAGCCATTCTAAATTTTATGCTTTGGTCAGTGCCTCGTTAGCGCAGTAGGTAGCACGTCAGTCTCATAAATTTTATGCTTTGGTGATGATGACCTGCCGTCTTTAGTCAAGGTGCTAATGGTGGATATAAAAATCACGGAAGAAATAGCTTATTTTGGGTGACTAAGACACAGTAAATCAAAATGATTTACAACAGAGTAAAACATGCGTTAAAGCTATTTTCTTCGTTCTTTGTCAACATATCTGGCATAGCTCTTGATGGTGCCCTGAAGAAGGTGTCTTGTAAGATTCAAGATGGTTCAATTACTGCCCTAAGCTCATAGTTAATGAAGTGTCATTGCAGAATACATCAAGAAAATTATGCACAAATGTATGAAAATCAGGTAATGTCTTCCAAATGGTCATAAAGACTGAATTTCCTAAGAACCAAGGGATTGACTCCATGCCAATTCCAGGAATTCCTTGGAAGTGTTGATGCTGACCTGACCGTGGGACCATCGTTTACTTCCCCAAAGTAAGATGGCCAAAGGCCAAATATTTAAAGAAATTTTATGATTTGTGACATGTTGTCAAGTTGTTTATGCTATCAAAAAATTTGTGTCAGAAATCTATGAAAACTGGCTTACAGGCTTAGCAATTTTAGTGGTTTTAACCACTCATTTAAATGAGTTGAACATGTGCCTTCGAGGTAAAAATCAACTAATCAGTACAAGGTTTCAAATTGTAACATTATTAATGAAGCTAAAATTATGGCAAGCTCAAATTAAGGAAACAAATTTATGTATTTTGATACATTGATAATGGGGATCCCAACTCCAGGCCTGTGTGTACAGGACAAAGCCACCTCCCCAGCTCTTCACTTTGGAAACCTGGTTTCTCCCCGTTTCTAATAGCTGCTCTAAGTTTATCTCTGGAATATCCAATATCAGCTGCCTCTTCAAGTGAAAATAATGCCGTCTCAACAAAAGTGTCTTGTTTGGTTCACAGCACAAATAATTTAACAACAATCATGGCTTCATATAATCCTTGTTTCTTGGTTTATAGTGACATACTTCCTTTCCCTTTTGCTCATACCAAATGTTACAAGAAATGGTTCAGAGTTTAAGAAATTAATAATTTTAATTTTAAAATAAGTTGAACGTCAAGATTTAATAAAATTAATACATTTATTGCTACATCAAGGACATTCTTAAATAAAACGATCTTTTTTTGAGAAATTACACACAGTAGAATTACACTACAGTGTGGTGCAAGGAGTTTTCCATCGCTTTTTGTGACATCAATGCCGTTGACCTTGAAAAAGACAAGTAATGTTAAGATACTAATTATAAAATTAGTTTTGAACTTGTGGACCCACAGGGGGGGTCTCTGAGACCCAATAGAGACCCAAGAACACTCTTCGAACTGCTGCTTGATTGGAGTTGCCGGTAATTTGGCAAATGACATCTACAGACTCAACTGTCTCCTTTCCCAGTCCTGTGCCGGCAGCCCTGCCCCACCATCACTGCTGTGGTGGGTGCTTGAATCCCTGGGCTTTTCCTGGACTCATAAATCTGACGTCAGCACACCTGCACACAACTGTGATGACTACAGATGGCTTCAAGCTGCTTCTAATTCTCAGTGCTCTCCTTACGCTACTTACAGTAGCTGAAGCTTTCTTGATCGTGACAGCTTTCAGAGGGCAAGACACAAATACAGAACAGTCCCTGTGCCAGGAAACCTTGGGAACTCGCTGGATTCTAAGACATCAGTGGCAAGAACAAACGCATCTGCCCTTTTGGATAAAGAATCCTTTCTTGGATCATCCTCCAAAGGAGCTGGATTCAGGAGGCATAAACTGTGACTGGTTCTTGCCTCCAGAAAAAGCATGAAGAGTTGCGTGTTCTCCTGTTCGGACTGGAGCTCAGAACGCATGAGCGCATCGCGCACTTCCCTGTGCGCTGGGTGATAATGTCCAATGGGAATATTAGATCAGGACAGAGCTAGAAGTCTCTAGCTGTAAAGACGCCTTCTTGACCATCTCTGATCGGAGCTGTGGAACATCCCAGAAAGTATAATCTGAACTCTAGCCGAGTGTGGTGGCGCACGCCTTTAATCCCATCACTGGGGAGGCAGAGGCAGGAGGATCAGGAGGAGACCCTGAGACTACATAGTGAATTCCAGGTCAGCCTGGGCTAGAGCGAGACCCTACTTGGAAAAAACACACACAAAAAAAAAAAAAGAAAAAAAGAAAGAAAGTATAATCTGAACTCTTTATGTAAGCAAAGTCATGAGCTTCTTATCAAAATAATTGAGCATCCTCTAGCGTCTACGGTGAGGACTTTATTATAAGAGTGGGAACAGGCAGTCACATCTGCCTTTTGGGGTTTCTTAGTTTATTCTCATCCCCTACTCTGAACTATTACTTCTTCTTGTGTGTGTGCGTGTGTGTGCGTTTGGAACTGTGTACTAAGTGGCACTGGTGTGTGGATATCTTGAGGATCTTGGTACTCTTAGGGGCTCACCTTTTTTTCTAAGACATTGATGTTAAGAGCAAAATCGGATGCCCTTTGGGCCATGAAGAATGTTTGTTTTTGCCCCCCTCCCCTTTGTCTGGGATCTACCTCAAATGGTACTCTACTCAATATTCAGATTTGGGCCTCAGTGGGTCCATCTGCTTAGTACACATATTCAGTGGTAATTCAGCAAAGAAATTTAACTCAGAGAGTATTTAAGACAGGCTGGGCATGGTGGTGCACACCTTTAATCCCAGCACTCGGGAGGTAGAGGTAGGTGGATCACTGTGAGTTCCAGGCCACCCTGAGACTGCATAATGAATTTCAGGTCAGCCTGGGCTAGAGTGAGACCCTACCTCAAAACAACAACAACAAAAGACCAAGACTTTTGGTCTTTTTCAACCAATACAATGAAGAGATCACTAATGTGATTCTGAGCTAGTTCTGAGGAGGTGGGACATAGCATTGAGTAAAGTGGTATTAGTCAGAATTTTGCTATTATAAAAAAGCCAAGGCTAGCTACTTTATACAGAAAAGAGATTGGTGACCCCCAAATCTTACAGGTTCTTTCCAAAGCTCTTGGCTGCCCATCAGAACTAGATGTTAAGACTTTATTGCTGAAGACGCCATATGCTTGGGCTGCAGGTCACTGAGAAATCAAGCTGGAGCTGAGCTGGAAGCCTCCTCCCTGGTGGCTGTCAGGATGCTGGAAAGAACTATGCAGCCTGTTGGGGGAGAAAGTCATCATCAGTGTTAACCAGCAGTGGACCCCGCAAGCTTTACAGGCGGCCAGCCAGGCAAATTGTAACGGTGCAATGGTGGCACGTCTGTTATGGGGAAGCCAAGTGCTCTCTGGTGGGACTTCCTGCCTGGTATGGAAAACCTAATCAAAAGCCTATGACTGGAGAGGTCATCAGCCCTAGGGGGAAGTTACTTCAGTAGTCTGGCTAAATGGATATATTATGCCCACCAAACTGCCCTCTACCTGTTTATGCTTATGCCCAGATATTAATGCTGCTCTTACTTCTGGTTAAAGAAGCTTCTCTTTTCAATGGCAGTGACCAATGGGGTGACTCAAAGCTCACCAAAGCGCTGAGAAGTGACAGTGGAGTGCTCAGTACTATCCCACTCTCCAAGACTCAGGGTCCTTTGTAGAAGAGGTGGTGGAAAAAATGTTAGAGCCAAAGGAAGGGGAGGACTGCCTACAGGGCTGTCTTCCAGACATGAGAGGCCCTGATTTGTATGAACTCACAGTGACTGATGAGACCTGCGTAATAAGAGGGAAAATGATGACATCAAACCAAAGCGAGACTAGTTGGAAAGAAGGCCCGGGTGAAGGGGGCTTGGGGGGGATGGGAGGGTGGTTGCGGGGGATTACATGCTGCGTGTTATATTGTTTACATTCATGGGAGTTGTCGATAAAGGTATTCACAAGGAAGAAAAGAGGTCCATTTAGCTCTCAGTTTGGCAGGTTTCAGGGCATGGCGCTGGCTTCACTTTGCTTCTGGTGAGGACTTTATGGAGGATGGCGCCCAGTGTGGGCGAGCAGGAGACCCAGGGTGTCAGAGCAAGGAGTTCTCCTCAGAACTAGCCTAGAGATCCCATGCCAATCTATCCCGAGGGCTTTCTTCCAGGCTCCACGTGGGATGTCAGGCTTCTAACACGTGACCCCCTGGGGAACACGCCGAGACCATAGTCAACCACAGCCTAGGCTTATTGAAAAATCTCCAGATGAAGCTTGACGTTGGGTTGAGCATGCAAAGAGGGCAATGCTCACTTATTGTCCGTCATCATATCATTGTAAACATTTAAAATACGTCAGTACGTTGCTGTATTGGAAGCAAGCAAAGCAGAGTTACTAACTCTCAATGCCTTCGACTGTACACGCGGTACGTTTAAAGATGATTACAAATGCTTCCAACCTTAAGAACCATGTAGACTCTGTTTAGGAAAAAGATGGCCACTATTTCTTTACATTATTGTCCTGAAATTTCTCAAATTTGTACTGATATGAAACTAGTCATGTGCTATTTTAAAGCTGAAAGCTTTTAAATTTTATTAAATTAATCAAATTAAATTGAGTTATTTAAATTAAACACAAAAAGGCAACCCAGCCAAATAAAATTCAAGCTGACATTTGTGTGAGTTTCTGCCGTCCTGTGGTGAGCTGTCCTTTATTGCATGCGACGAAATTCTGTTTTTCACTACTGGTCTCTGTCAGACTGTTAGGAGACTTTTGCTCTTGGATGTGGTCTTAATAGCTATCTGGCCTTTACTTTCCATAATGTGATATTTACATACTTACAGTATCATCCTCACTCTTTCCTAATTATTTGTGACATTTAATTTTTGGCGTCAATATAAACAAACACATGTAAACATTGTTAACTAAAATCCATTGGTTAGCAAGATAACGTTCAGATGTTCATATGTTAGTTAAGAATATAATGAAATGTTTTTAAGGAAAAATCAGTAATGGAAATGAAGGCACAAAATTCATAAATTTCCTTAGCACACTGATGGATATCAAAAGCAAATTTAAGAAATATGGGTTTAGGAGTTCATGTTGAAAAGCAGTTATTGATTTTGTTTTTTCCTTTCTTTCCTTCCTTTTGTTTTCTCTCTCTCTCTTTCTCTCTCTCTCTCTGTATTTTTGAGGTAGGGTCTCGTTCTAGCCCAGGCTGGCCTTGAACTCACAGCGATCCTTTTACCTCTGCCTCCCAAGTGGTGGGATTAAAGGCGAGCACCGCCACGCCCGGCTGCATTTTACTTTTCTTCTCCTTTCTTTCATTTCTTTTCTTTTTCTTTCTTTCTTTCAGGCCAGGGCTCAGCCTACCTGGCTTCTTTTCTTCTTTTCTTTTCTTCCTTTCTTTGAGGTCAGGTCTCACACCCTGGAACTCACCCTCTAGTCCAGGTTGGCCTTGAATTCACGGTGATCTTCCTACCTCAGCCTTCCAAGTGCTGAGATTATAGGAAAGAGCCACCACAGCTGGTTTTTATGGCTTTTCTTTGGTGTATGAAAGTCACGTTGGTCTTTTTATGTTTAGACACAGCTAGCCTGGGCATTCAAATGACAGGGCCAGGTGGACTTCAGGGAAAGGCCACAGTGACCTCCTGTGTATCTACAGCACCCGAGACATATGCTCTGGGAACCTGAAGGAAATTTGATCAAGTAAATGATGTCATTACTGACCTTGTTGAAGGAGGAGGAATTCCCCATGTGGCGACTAAGGGGAACTTGAAACAGAAAGAATAATTCCCCTGGGAAGACTGTACGTGTGCATAATTTTACATCGTTAGTCAAATAAGCAGTAATGAGTACTTTGTGTGCAGCTCAGTGATGGCCTAAGAAGCTCACGGTCCTTCCGTCAGGAAGCTCAGACTCTAGCTACAGACATGAAACCAAACCCACAGTGAACCTACAGGGCAGTATAGTGTTTCCAGAGGGTGCCCAGAACCTAGGTGCCAACCTGAAAATGGACTGGTCAAACAAGCTTCATGGGAAGGGTAGCCGAGCAGAGTCTCAGAGGATGAAATCCGGTAGCCACGTGCCTCTGAAGGGCTTTTTGTAGTTACCTTTGTGTTGCTGGGACAAAGCCTCCAACCAAAAGCAGCTGATGGGAGGAAAGCTTTTATTCTGGCTTACAGTCTTCAGGGGAAGCTTCATGATGGCAGGGAGTGGCCATCACCTCTGACACAGCAGGTGGAAATCTGCAGATTTCACTGGAGAGTGAGTTGAGCTCTGCTAGGGGGAGCTGGCTAAGCCTGCCCCCAACAACACACCTCCTCCAGCAAGGCTCCCCCACCAAATTGCCATCAGCTGTGAACAAAGCATTCAAAATACGAGTTTATGGGGGACCCCGATTCAAACCACCCCAAGGCTGTTCAGTGAAACTGTAGACAAGAAACTTCCCCAAGGCCCAGCATTGTGCAAGTAATGAAAGTTGCTGTGAGCTCATGAATGTAGTGGTTACAGCATGTCTGGAAGACGGCATTCCAAAGAACTCCTCTCCATCGTCTGGCTCTTATCATTCCTTCCAGATCCCTCATCTGCAGTGTTCCCTGAGTCTTGGAGGGCTGATGTAGATGTCTTGTTTCATACTTAATTTATTCTCAGCACTTTGACCAACTTCAAGTGTCTTCACTAGTCACTGCCAACTGCAAAAAAGAAGCTTCTCTGACCAAAGCTGAGAGCAGCCCTAGCCGAGGGGCAGAAACAGAAGTATGTAGGGGGCAATTTCATGAGCACAACATGTCCATGCAGGCGAACAACAGTAGTAGCTTCTCTCCCAGGGCCTGTGACCTCCTGAGCCAGAGGCTTTTCCTAGATTTTTCAGCACCAGCATAAATTCCGTTTCATGGAGAAGCCTCAATCCAGGCAGAAGGTAGTGGGTTACTTCTTCATCCTGCCATGATTGCGGCCATGTGCACATCTTCCTGGCAGGTCCTTTGTGTAGCTCCAGAGTCCATTGCTGGGGAAGACTGTTGATGACTTTTTCTCCTCAGCAGCCTGCTTTCAGCCAGGAAGGAGGAAGCTTGATTTCTCAGTGTCCTGTAACTGATTCACGTGGAGATAGTATTTTTTAATGGCTTGTTTGAATGTGACATAATTTATTTAAGCAACACCTCTTTTTGGAAACTCAGGTTGATTACAATTATAAATCTTCACTTCATATATATATACATATATATGAATGATATATGTGATCATTCATATATATATGATCATTCATGATATTCATATATATGATCATTCATGATATTCATATCATATATATATATATGAATGATCTCTCTCTGTCTCTCACCCTTATTTATTGATGACTTTAGATGCGAATTTTTTTCTTGGATGAATACTGACCTGATCTTAATTACATATATTACCAGAACACAATACCTAGTTAAAAGCATTTAACTATTTTAAGACCATATCTACAATAAAAATGCAAGTTTTAAGTGATTAAACTCAGGTTGGGTTTCTAATACCTTGCTTTTTGGAAGACAGAACATCATTGTTCAGCTTATAACTTCAAGTCCTATTGAGAATACCCTAAGATTTGTTTATTTTCTTTTATAGAAAGAAGAATGTGACTTGGGAATCCTTAAAATAAGAACAAAAATCACAAAAGAGCCCAAGTTTTTAGTAAATCTGCACCCTCTATGATTCCCACTGCGTTGGGACAAAAGGGAACATTTTGCTCTGCTGAAATAAACTCGCTGTCAGACACATCACTGCAAAACATCAGAGAGAATACCTCCCGCACAAGTAACTCTAAGACAATGTCATTTAACACAACACTAGAAACTCCTTTCCCAGAACGATTCCCTATTCTTCAGGGAAAGTGCCTCTTTAAAGATGATGGTCAACAGACATTGTGAACTTGTTCAGTCTACAAAGAAATCTTTCCTCATCCCTGGGTTTCTTCTGAAAGAACAAAGATGTTTCCCGGACAAACACAGCCAAGCCAGGAAGAGGGTGGGTAGAGCAGGTTGGGGGTGTTTCATTTGTGACTCTGCAGAAAGTTACATTTCAAATGGAAAAGAGCATCTGGATATTCCTGCTGTGCTGGCAAACCTACCAGTCTGGCCACAGAGATGGCGCCTGAGGACCAGATGCTGTGACTGAGGAACCAGGGACCACTAACCGCTTGGCTCCTGGCTAGGGAGCCGGGTTCCACCCAGCTGGGCTTAGACCTGTGCATATGAAGAGAAGCCTCCTACAATCCTTGTGTGGGATTTGTTTTCATTGAGAAATAGACTTTTGACCATTATCTGCAGAAAGAAGGTCACACTTGTGTTTGGCCTTCTCTGAGGGTATAAAAAGCACTTCTTGTCAGATTTCTGAATGATCATCCTGAAGATAGTGGTGGAGGAAGTTGCTGGTATCTTTAGAATAATACTTTTACCATTCAAGTGGCTCACAGTGTACCTGACCTCAAAACGAACCCAACCTGCCAAGAATAAGATCAGGAAAAGTTCATATTGTCATCTGCTTAAACCTGGATGTATAGAAAGCCCATACTTTTTCTGTTTTTCTCTCTCTCAAATAAATAAATAGATATTTTTTAAAAGATTTAAAAATTATTTATTTGCAAGCAGAGAGAGAGAGAGAGAGAGAGAGAGAGAGAGGAGAGAGAGAGGGAATGAGCAGAGCCCTTGCCTCTGCAAATGAACTCCAGACGCATTTGGCACTTTGTGCATCTGGCTTTACGTGGGTGCTGGGGAATTGAACCCAGGCCATTAGCCTTTGCAAGCAAGCACCTTTAATCATCGAGCCATCTCTCTAGACTGAAAAAATCTTTTTATTTAAATAAGTACAGATTCATAAGAGCTGCAAAGATGATACAGAGAAGTCCTGGGAACCCTCCCCACCCATATCTCCTGAAGATTGCATGCCTAACACTCATTTTCAAGGTTACTGTACTTTGAAAAGATAATGACATTTTGTTCTTTATTTCTGTGTGATGTGTGATGTGCACTCTCGGGCTTGCTTTCTTCCTCAGGGTTGATGGAGACGTTAGTCATGAAGAGGGCAGAGCCAGAAGACACAAGGAGCCTGGTTCTGGGCTCACTTCTTGGAGAAGAATCTTTGGGCTTTGTGGGAGCAGGCTGTGAACTCTCCTCCGTTGTCCTTGACCCCGTCTGTATTTCTGGATCTTCTCGCTTTAGCAGTGGGTATTGTTGTTCCCCGACCTCAAGCTTCCTTGCATTCTCATCCTTGTTTCCCCTCATTGAGAGGACGACCAGTCCTTCTGTGTAGCTTCTCTGCTTACAGTGTGGCTATGAGCAGTTAATCTGATGAAATGATCACCCTGCTGAAACAGCTTTTAAAAGAAAGCAGCTGGGGCTGGAGAGAAGGCTCAGCAGTTCAGGTGCTTGCCTGCAAAGCCTGGTTTGATTCCTCAGTGCACACGTAAAGCCAGATGCGCAAAGTGGGGCATGCATCTGGAGTTCTTTTGCAGTGGCTGGAGGCCTGGCGAGCCCTTTCTCTGTCTGTCTCTCTTCTCTATGTTTCTCTCTGCTTGAAAATAAATAGATTAAAAAGAAAGAAAGAAAGAAAGCAGAGCCGGGCGTGGTGGCACACACCTTTAATCCCAGCATTCGGGAGGCAAAGGTAAGAGGATTGCTGTGAGTTCGAGGCCACCCTGAGACTACATAGTGAATTCCAGGTCAGCCTGGGCTAGAGTGAGACCTTACCTCGAACCCCCCCCCCAAAAAAAATTTTTTTTTAAATAAAAATTTTAAATAAATAAAAATTTAAAAGTTGATTGGATATAGTTTCCTCACATCTTTATGCCTTCCAGAAATACGGATGAAGGTCGATTGCATGTCAGGTATTGCTCCAAGCTCTGCAAGGCAGAGCAGAATGACAGATCATAGGCACAACTAATAATGCTCCAGAAGCTTCTGATGCTGTGCGCTGTGAGGCCACACAGGCGTGTGCACAGTCAGGGAAGAACTGGGGTGTGCAGTGCTCTGGCCCGTGCAGGCCTCAGTGATGAAGCCTGAATACAGACGACGGTGGTAAGGAAGGAAATCACGTGGCTAGCTGGGAGTGGGGGGCATTCCGGCAGAAGAGATTAATAAACAGAAGGTTTCTTTCTATTTGGCCCAAACTTCTTTTTTCTAATCACACCTGAACTGAGGCAGAAATGTTTTTAGTGGCTGGGCCCCAACCAAGCATGGCGGAGCCCCATTCTCCCTTCTCTTAAGCTCCATGCACAAGGATACCAAGATAACATCTGGGCATAGTGAAAACCAGAGCTGCTGGCTGTGGGCCGTCCAGGGCAGGCCCAGCACAGCTGGCATCACTGGGCCCATCTGCCAACATCTGTGTCTTCTTGGCTGTGTTTCTCTTTCCAGGCTGTGGGCCGCTGTGGATATCACCTCTGGTCTGTTTGCACTGAGCCCTCTGCCTCAAAGAGAAGCTCCTTCCTCCTGAACTTGATGGACACCCATAGGAAACCTCAGGCCATCAGGGCCCCTCCCGGCACCGCTTCTCGCTTTGTAAGAGCCGTTCTTTGAGCTCTGTCTCCTGGCCTAGGGTTCCGGGGTTTTCTGACGCTATAAACATACCTGTCCTCGGTATGTTCTCTTCCCACAAGTCTGGGCCCATAATGAGAACCCTTGCCTCTCTCCTCTGCCAGAGCTCATCAAAGCCCCTCAAGCTAAGATATGGGTTATCATTTTGATAAACAGTATTTGAGATTGGCGTTTTCATCAATTTTTCCATTTGCACTTACCCCGCAGGAGGTGAGTAGGGTCTGTGTGTTCCATGGCATGTGAGTAGAGCCAACTTGACCAAAGCTACTGAAAGACCCTTAAGGCCTCTCTCAGGAGAGCGTACCCCAGAACTCCAATAACCACACCAGCAGATGCAAAAGCAAGAGGTGTTTAATTTTCAATTGCGCAATTGGGCTCCTCGGGCTCCACCAGCAAGCAGGCTGCCCTGTGTCCAGGCAAGATGGAGCCCCGAAGAACAAAGGAGCAGGGTACTTATAGATAAGAAACTACTTAATTAT
>PVHP010048703.1:0-12479 GCA_004024765.1 Zapus hudsonius
GAGTGCCCTATTTTTTTTCTGATTTTAGATGAAATCCTCCCAAAGAGGCCTCAGAAAAATTATAGCCTCTTGAGGCAACTCCCAGACCAGATCTATAGGCAGACTATCCTTTGGCTTCATTTTCTTTCACAGGTACAGGAAAAGCCCAGGTGATCTTAGAGAATATCTTTTAATGAGGGACAAGGGAGGAAGCTTAATTCCTCCTCTTTTAATCTCCATTGAAGTAAAGCCCTAAGCACAAGGCACTGCGGGCTCCATAAAACAATAACGAAAATGATAGCCATGAATATTTTCTCAAGGTTTATCCAGGGTGTGTGAAATTCAAAGGATAGAAAACAAATGGTTTTAACAGGATGGAAAGCACTGATGAGAAATGAGAAGGGCTACACATGGAAATGGAAGGTTTAATGATTTTTGCCTTAGTGGCTAAACCCTTTCTAATGCATGCTATTAGAAGATGATTTAAATATCTGGTGAAGAGTCACAAGAGGGCTAATTCCAAGGTGGGTTTTGGATCCTCATTAAAAATGTAGTGAAATTCTAACTCCACATTACAATGGTAATTAACAATGGCTAAAGGCACCCGATGAAGTGCAATTACCTTTAAATTCGGAAGTTAAAAATTTATATATATATATATATATATATATATATATATATATATATATATATACACATATAATCAGTTAATTGATAATTATTTAGTTAAATTAATGCAAAGGTCCCTAGTATATGACATAGCAAACATTTTTTATTCGTTTGAAGGACCATTAATGCTACTTATTGCAAATAATACTTGAAAAAGCCATCTTCCTCATTATAGTAAAATCTAATATTCTTAGAAAGTGGATAAGAGTAAGGAGATTACTAGAGGGCATGTTCATTTATTGCCATTTAAATGTACTACAGTTCATAAGTACAATAATAACTCTCTTTGAAGCAAAATAATTATTTTTGCATTTTTAAAGTAAATTAACTACAGTTATGTTATAATGGGCAGAAATTGTGGGAAATAGAAATTTATACCAAATACTAAACATGGTTATATTTCTAAGTGGCTTACCCAAAACTCTATTAACAGATTAGAAACATTTCATGATTGTTTAATGGAGGGTATATTTCTATTAATCAAATCCTGCTTTATATCAGTTCCCATCATTAAAAGAAATGCCTATTTTATTAAAAGTGAAAATTGCCACCGGAAAGGTTAAATGATTAAATTAAGGGTAGATAAATTTGAATATGTATTAGAGACAAAAGGATAATTATACAGACATTTAAAATTCTAGTAGGAAAACCATTTACAAAATAAATCTCAGTGTAAGTGCATGCTACTATTTGAATTATTGACAACATGATTGCTTTTTTTCTCCATGATTTGTCTATGGTAGAGCATGCAATTCCCACTTCTCTGTTGACTGAGTTAAGTTTATACTAATTTTTCACTCAAATTATCGTATTACTTACGCCTTTGGAACTTTAGTGATAATCCTTTTTTCTCCTCCTCTGTGCCTTGACCTGACTGACCCCTTGAAATATCTTCACCCAGTAATATCGATAGAATGTGTAACAGTATTACTAGGGAGAAAATTCTCAAAGTAGACTAAAGAAACATTTCAATTATTTAGCAATTGAACATTGATGACTACTGTTTGGCTGCCTCTTGATATATAACTGAGTAAAGTAATAAACTATAAAAAGACTATAAAAAAGCCCTGTCCTTTCTAAATGTAAATAACTTATTCAACTCTATAAGTACTTATAGAATTAAAAATAAAACTCTTTAAAATTACTTAGAATCAGAGAGGTCTTCAGTTACAATTCTAAAACTCTCAAACACTCTGAAATGTCCAAGACAAAATTTAAAGCTTTATTTATTGTGTGGTGTGTGTATGTGTGTGTGTGTGTGTGTGTGTGTGTGTGTGTGTGTGTGTGTGTGTGTGTCTCCCAGGGACTCTTTTTCCTGCAAATAGATGCCTATATGGTTTGATATGTGCAGCTGAGCCAGAAGGCTTTGCAGGCAAGTCCCTACAACCACTAAGCAATCCAAAATCTGACATTAATTAAAAAGCACTTTTTTCTGTGCATTATGCCCAATAATGCACATCAGAATGAGGGGGCTTGAGGATATGTAATAGGAATCCTTAATGAAAATACATACAAAAAATGCAGAGGCATATACAAAGTTCTAACACAATTGGAGATAAAGGATGCTTCAAGCAAAATCTGAACATTTCTTTCAAATGAATGGGCATGTAGATTTTCAATAGACACACAAAAGAATGCTATTTGATAATACTCTTAAGGCATTTCCTTAGGGTTTGGGGAGATGGATTCGCAGGTAATAGCACTTGTTATGCAAGCATGTTCCTGTGAGGACTTAAGTTTGATCCCTAGCACCCATATTGAATGCTAGACATGCTTAAACACACCTATTACTTCGTTTCATTGGGTGAAGAGACAGAAGTGTCCCTAGGATGAACAGGTTGGCCCATATGCCAGAAAGCATCAACTTCTCAGCTCCAGCTTCAGCGAGAGAGTCTGTCTCAAGGAAATGGTGCAGAAGAGAAACAACAGAGGACACTCAGCATTCACCTCTGGCTATGCTCCCATGCACACGGGGTTCATGCACCTGCATACACTCATGCCTGTGCTGACCATGCACACATCACTGTACCATAAACACAGATCAAATATTACATTTTACCCCACAAAAGTGTAGAGTTTTGTATTAAAACATTTTTAACTAAGGTGCTTATGAATATTTAAAGTTTCAGAAGTCGAAGCATACTTTATAACATGGGAATATAGACTAAAACTTATTTAAACACAGATATTAGTATAGGGGTAGAAAAATAATGTAATATGGGATGGTAAGAAACTAGAAACAGGATTATAGACAGACAGCAGATTTCTGATAAATTTGTCTATAGAGTATAAATAATAAATGAATTAATAAAAGGGAATGGTTTCTTGATATGTGCAGTGACAGAGATATTAAAATGACAGAAAAAGTGATAAAACATGAATAAAACCATTTATAAATATTAAGCCTCCGAACTGAGAGCTTCCACCTATGGCAAAGTAATACCAATGAAGGAAAGTCTAAATTTGCCCAAATGTCGTTTCCAACAGCTAAGAAGTGCCTGACGCCCAAAGTATGTCAGAATTTGTGCAAACAAATGAAAGGCAGACAAATTCACATTTTTGAAAATAGAAACTCAAATACCTCATAATGGGTCACCATTGGTTAGTCATCAAGCCAAAGTTCTGATTTGCCTTTCTATGATGTCTATAGTTTTGATAATCCATCACTCAAATCGTGGTTTTTTTCCCGTTTTCATTAACCCAACTGTATATGTATGCAGGTATCTCACAGAGTTTCCTTCAAATAATTAAAGTAATTCTTTTCAACCAATTTTAGCCATTTTTCATATTCTGTTCTTCAGCATTTGTTCATATTGTTTTCCTTTGGACACATGGTTTTATCCTGCTCTGCATACATCTTCTTTATGTTAGCATCAGAAGTCCTGAGGGATCTGTTGTCTCCCAAAGATTTAGAGTTCCTATCATGATACAAGACTTTCTTTTGAAGATATGTATTAGGCGACCAAGTTAATTTGCTGTACTGACTTTGATTCTATTTTGGTTTGGGGCCATGACACATGTGCCAATGAGGATGCAGACATGAGCAGCCCTGGATAGTCACATGTAGCAATGGAAGGGGTGTCAACCTACACAGGTGGTATTGCTTTCAGGGTAGTATGTCCTATGTTGCATAACTGATACTCTATAGGGTCTTCATGAGGATACAGTTCCTCTGGAAGCCCCCATGGTGCTCAGTGACAGATGACCACTGCCTTTTAATCCGCATTAGGCAATTTATAGATGCTCTGGAAGTTGAGCCTCTCTGGGGGACCAGGAGGTGTCATGCTGGGCATTCAAGTAGAGCACAGTTAGAGTTGGTCTTGAAATACAGACACATGACACTGACCTGGGTAGGAAAAGGCACTGAGCACTGGGGTCCCTCTCATGAGATGGAACAGTGCACTCTCTGTGCTCTCTTCCCCAGTGGGACCGAGCTCTGTGAGGATTGCAATATTCCTTAGTGGAAAAGTATCTGTGATCCTGATCTCCATGATTCCCAAGTGTCCACTGACGCGCACATGCATCTCAAACACTAGCACTGTCTCCCAAATACTCTGTTCTACTAAATACCAGCTCTTAGCCTCTGCGTCTTCTATGCTTAACTTTTTTTTCTTAGTGGGGACATTCAGGGCCTCCAATTTGTCATCTTTCTAGAACTCTCTTTCTCCTTAGGGACCAGCCACACATAGAGGTTTTCCATATTAAAAGCATATTACTGGCTTTTAATCTCCATCTACCTTTTCAAAATTGAGTCAAAAAATCACAAAATTTTCTACTATTCCTTATTTCTGCACATCAGCCAAAATAGATAAGGGCTGGAATGTTCTCTGAACATGTACTGTCATATATTATTATATGTGGACATTGATGAAATATCTTTAAAAAATAGCTGCAGCAATCATGTTCTCATCGTTGGAAAGAAACACCCAATAAGATGCAACTTCTTGAAGAAAAGGACTTGTTTTCAGCTTATGGTTTTGAGAGGTATTTGCAATATCGCAGGGAAAACATGTCAGAGTGAAACAGGCAGGTGCCACATCTCCCCAGCAAGGGAGGAAGTAGAGTGTCAGCTCACTGAGTGTGGCATTTGGGGGCCCCCTATGACACCACAAGGCCCACCCCTAGTGACAAACCTCCTCCAGCAAGACTCCACATTCCAAATGCTCCATCAGTTGCAGGTTTAGTATGAGGCATAATCACAATCACCAGAGGCTTTTGCATGGGGGGGGGCATTTTGCATAGGAAACATAGTGATTTGCAAACTAAAATGAAATTATAGGTTTTCAAGCACTTTCTAATTGTTCTAAAAATGATCCTTTTGGGCTAGAGCAAGACCCTGCCTAGAAAAACAAAACAAAAATGTGTTTTGGAATATTTAATAAAAAATAAAATGTAGAATATAGAATTATAGCTTGTTTTTAGAATGGGCAAAAGGAATAATCTCACAAGATTATTTAAGACTGTTTCTTGAAATTGACTAAGAAAGCAGTGCCTTAAAAGTTTCCAAGTCTCCCTCTACATGGGAATATAATTATAACTAATACACTTAGCAACATTTACATACAGAGTCCAAACATTTAGTATATCCTTCAAATTCCAGGTGTGTATCTTACATCTATCACTAGATTCCTGGTGTCATGCTGTCAAACTCAGAAAGGCAGTCCATGAATTAAATACTCCAGTTCAAGGTTTAACAGAGAAATGAAAGTTGATCTAAGTTGACAGTTCTCTAGAAATAATCACTCTGACATGTCAAAGATGGGACATACCTATAGCTCTACATAATTCAAAAATGAAGAATCTAAGGAAAGGAATAGACATGACAGAAAGTACCACATCCAAGAAATAAATACTTCAAAAGTGGGAAATGGTAAAATTCCTAGGGGGTAGCTGGTCATACATGGGGAATGTTGTCCATGTTAGCTGGACATCTCAAATTTAAGAAAGTATTCATAAAGATGTAGAAGGTAAACTTTTCACACTCATCTTCCATAACCAATGATACCTTTTAAAATAATATTTCAGTACTACGTAAAAAAACAAACAAACTAAACCCTATCGGTGATATAAACATATCAGAAAACAATAATGACCTTCCCGTTAAAATCTTAAAATAATACCACCTTTTATACTTATGTCTTTTACATCCAAGCAACCACAGAGAGCACATAGATTTGTAAAATAAAATGAAATTATATGTTTTTTAAATGTTCTGAAATGACTCCTTTTTAAAATTTGTGCCAAAATTATTTTGAATAACTGTTTATACATTGTAGTGGTCTGGATTATTCGACTCTTTATTTATGTCTTGGAACTTCAACAAGATACCTCATTTGTAAAAATATATCAGTGCTGTAATGGGATTTGACACTAAAAATGTCAGCTCAAAGATTTTCCTTCAAGCCCAAAGTGGAAATCCTTTTATACAACACCAGCTAAGTAAAGTCCAACGCTAGAGCACAGCTCTTACACGTGGTGTGGTGGTTCTAATACCTTTGCCCCAGAGAGCCTTAGATCTCTGCCACGAGTGCACACACCTCTCTGGTTAGCCTGTGATAACAAACTAGCTGAGCTGAGTCAGCTGGGTCACCTCCTGCTCCCCACTTCGAGAGGAGAGCCAGAAATGATGGATAGCTCAATTAACTCTGCCTGACTAATGCACACTGGGGAACACAAAATTGGGCACTTTAAAAAAATCTTTCTGAAACAAACTGCAGGGATGTTGTTGGGTTATTTCCCACTTGTAATAAGGAAAATATTTTGGAAAATGAGTAACAACTACAGAAAGCAATAAAATAATATGTTCATCACAGAATAGTATTCTCTGTTTAGTTAGCACTTTTCAGTACAGATTGTCAAAATATTTTTCTGCATTATTTACAAATATCTAAGAAAACTTTGACATAAAATTTCTCAATTCACACATTACATAGCTTTAGTTTAATTAGAGTGACAATTCTCATGATGTTAGTATGTACATACCTTGTAAAATATAGCTTAAATTTTGTAGTGAAATTATATTTACAATAGGGTTTTTCACAGACCAGAGATTCAGATTAATTTTATATTGTCATGATTGCTTCATAATTTACTTTATTAATTTATTTCAGAGTTCATATTGACAAATTCAAAAGTGTTGGCTATATAAACTAATTCTTGAAATCCTCTATAGAAATTATCATAGTCATTTTCATAATAAATTATTGAAGGAGAACTCTTGCCAATGCTGGTTCCATGCCAGTAACCAATTTTTGTTTTTGTAGTTTGTTAGAAATATTACTTTATGCGCAATAAAACAAAATATACTGAAATATAAAAAATGGATAATGTATTACAGTCATAGATTTCTAAGATTTGCTGCCAAAAATCAAATGATATGAATAGAGAAATAGATGCCTTGACTATAGAATGTGTACATTAAAATAATGATAAAATAGATGAAGTAAGAGACAGGGTTAAATTCCCAAGGCGGAAGAACAATTAAGCAGTATCTTAGGTCCCAAGAGAAAAATGAGGAAAGGGTTCAAGGTGAGGGATAGACTGACCCTGTCAAGTTAAAGGGCAGATCCTATGTTTTATAAAAGGCAAAGGAAATAGAACAAGTTGCCATGTTAGAGATGTGGCTTTAATGTGTAACAGGAAATTTAGAACATTCTTATCTAACATCTGATTTGCCTGTGAAATACTTGTCAGTGTGTTTTCAGGGAGAAGTTGTGAGTTGAAGGATATCCATTTGTTTACTAGTAGTAGATAAGTTTGTGTACTGTAATTAGATAAAGAATACATTATATGGTCTAGTATGGTGGAGGTGGATTGTATCTTTATCAAAGAAATGTAATTCCCACAGCAATGAAAGGGTTTGATCTTGGGGCAGTGGAAGCAAAGAAAGGCACCCATACATTTGGTTAAATGAATGGAAACATGATAGAAATAGTTTAGGAGCTAAGTCTGGAAAGGCTAAAAGAGGATTGTCAAATGGGAAAGTTGGAGAGAGTTACAGCAAAGGACGCATCCTGGAGAGGAGAAACCATGTAAACTGATTCAAGGATTCAGTGCGGCCAGGTCAGGCAGGTGCCTCGACACCCCAGCACACACTACTGGGCTGTGAGGTCTGTCTGTGCTGCTCACTCGCAGTCCTCCCAACTGAAGAACAAATTAGCTGAGAAAATTACCTTCCTTGATGGTTTGGTAACTTTACTGCCATTCTATAAAAGAAATCAAGTCAGATACCATGAGAGTCTTATAGTTAACAAACCAAGGGCTGGAGAGATGGCTCAGAGGTTAAGGCACTTGCCTCCAGTGCCTAAGGCCCCGGGGTTCAATTCCCCAGGACCCACATAAGCCAGACCCTCAAGGTGGTGCCCCCCCTCTCTCTGCTTGAAAATGAATAAATAAAATATTTTTTTAAAAAAACCAAACCTATTTTCTTGTGGTGGTTCATGAAAATTCGCTCTCACGTGGACACAATGCATGCATTATTCTACATCACTTCTTGCTTTTCTCACTGTATCACTATGTACATTATTAGTGATGATTTGTGAATTGTTAAAAAAATTGTTAAAAATCAATTTGTTTTAGCAGTGTAATTAATAGTATGAAAAATCAATATTACTTACTAAGTGAAGGTCACTAATAGTAAGCTACTATTCTCATATTTACTATCCAATAAAAGGGTAAATCACCATTGTCTTTTTCATTCTTTTATTATTAAGTTTAATGTTTTTACGTCAAGTTTTATTACCATACTTATCATTTGCAGGACTTTTTATATATCAACAATGTTTCTGAGCATTTTATACAGTATATATTTTATAAACATTTAAATAAATGATTTTGAATACCATAATTCAATCCCATGATTGCTCATAGTATCAGTGTTCTGTTCTTTTGTATATGAACTGATAGGATTTATGGTGACATCGTGAACAGTGTATTTTCAAACACTGAGTTGTAAAACGATGTCAAATCTAAGATGGAATTAACATTCCATTAATCAATGCAGGATCAATATTGAAGTGTTCCTCACTATATTAGTAATTGTAATATCATTTCAATTATCATAATCAATCAAAATCATTTCAATCTACTAGACCTTAGATTAATTTTATCATTTTTTTAAATTTTGAGAACTTGATTTTGCTGCTGGCATTTATTTGTTGAATCCATCAGTGTATAACTTATGTAAACACATTTTTGTATAGTAGATCATTGTCTAAAATATGAAAAATTATATGTGTTATGTGTATTATGTTTTTTCCAATTCCTCTTTTTTTATTCTTAACACAGTTTTTAGGCAGTTCTGGATAGTCTGGAACTTAGTATATTGAAAAGGCGATCCTCAAACTTACAGCCTTTGTTCCCCTAATGATGGTATTAAATTAACACCATCACGGTTCAAAAACCTATTTTTAACACAATTTTTTTTCTCTTTCTTTGTTCAGTACTCTATGCCCAGTAAACAAAACATAGCTTGGCTCAAAATAGATGCATCATGAATATTTATTATTAAATGTGCAATTTTCAAGACTTTTAATTATCTGAAGACATATTTCATATGATTCATCAAGTCAGCTTGTGTTCTGGTCCTCACAGTACTGCATGTCGGACACGTTGTTTTCAAGATATTTTTCTGAAGGAACAAAAACAAATTTTATTTCTGGAATAATATGCAAACATTATTTTTTACATATTATAAGTGGAACACTTGTCTATACATAAGGGAACCCATAATTAAAATTGACTTAAATCAGGATAACATTTATTGTTTACTGAAAATTTCTAAGCTTGGTGGACTACTTGTTGCTACTGTGATTTAGAGAAACTATTAATTTTCCGAAACATCTCAATCCTTCTAAAATTTGTCATGAGTGTGTTGGTCATGTCCTTAATCACATTTTTCAAATGGCTGCTGTGGCATTTCTTATTTTGTCCACCCTTAAATCTTTAAATGAGTAGTTACAGAAAAATAATAAAAGTAAAGCCTTATCAAAATATTTTTTAAATTTATTTATTTGCAAACAGAAAGAAAGAGAGACAGAAAGAAAAAGAGAGAGAGCTTGAAAGAGTATAGACATGACAGGGCCTCTTGCCACTGCAACGATGCATACAGCCTGGATTTAAGTGGATATTGGGAATCAAACACAGGCCTTTAGGCTTTGCAAGCAAACATCTTTAACTGCTAAGTTTACTCACCAGCCTAGAAAAACCTCTAAAACTTACAACTTCTGTCAGGAAGAAAATAACAATTCCCCAGGTGTTCAAAGCATCCTCCCATGGGCCAAACCTTGTTACCTCATCATGGTAATCATCTATTTGGTTGCACTTGGTTGTATCAGATGTGTACAGATATATTATTTCTGGGTATGCCCGTGACAGTGTTTATGGATAGATTTTGATTTGCTTGTTTGGACTTGGGTAGACATCATTTAATCCATTGAGAATCATAATGGTACAAAAAGCAGAGGAAGGAACAGTTTGCTCTCTTTTTCCCTGACCACATGAGCTGGAACACTGCTTTTATTCTGGACCCAGAATAAGCTATATACCGTATCTGGCCTTAGATCTTGGTTCTCTAAATTGAATCTAACTGTAATAGTGACTTCAGGAGTGTCTGGCTTACAGATCGGATGTCAGAAGATGTCACTTACATATCAGATCATATGTATCTTTCCTGTATGGTTTCTCTCTCTTTCTCTTTTGCTCCATTGAAGAGCCACATTCAGGAATCCCTGAACCACTTTATAAAACTTGTCATTAACTTTCTTTTTCTCTGTGTAGGTAATTATCACTGGATTAACTATGGAGAGAGTAATGACCCCCCTGAGCCATTTGAGTTATAAAAAAAACAAACAACAACAAAATACAAAATAGTTATCTGTGATTCCTCAATCAGTACTCAGACATGAATTTTCAGACCAGCCACAAAATCAAATTGATTTCAATTTTATTTTATTGAATTTAAAAGATTTCTATATAAAACTATTTAATTAGACTCTTCTTCTGGGTGGTAATTACATAGTACATTTTCAAGACATAATTATCTGTATAAATAATACTTATTTATAGAGGGTTTTTATAGTTGACACTATGAACACAGATAACAGTGAAATGATGGACCAATATGCTTGAAATTTCAAAGATTAGCAAAGAAAGAATATACTTGGGAATATTAAATCCCTATATACTGATTACAATAAAATGTGATCCCTTCATTGCATTAATTCTGTTAATGATTTTACATTTGCCATTTCATTCTCATAACTGCTCTTTACCTTGGGTATAGTCTCTAGATTGTTGGTAAGCATCCTTGAAAAATTGAACCTAATAGAAAATATTTAAGTCTTTGAGGTAACACTGGGAATAGTAATTAATAGAGTCTCTGAGGACATCAGCTCTCTTGAGAATGAGTTGCTATACAGAAAAAGTAAACGAGGAAAATAAAAGAAAGCTTGATAGGACCCTGTCTATCTTCCTGTCTTACCAGATATTCTCTCCCTCTTGCACCCATCCCTGTTCTGATGCAACCTTGTTTTGATGTAGGCAGAAACCCCTCACCAGCAGGCTGATATCATGCTTTAAATACCCACAACTGTGATCTAAATAAGCTTCTATTTGTTTATCTTTATAAAATTCCTAGCTGCTTTTTTGTGGTTTGCATCTTCACTGTCACTCATAAAACCATATTCTGAGTGTTTTTTCTAACTCCTGTATTTTATTACTATTGGAAGGTGGTCAAACCTTTCAAAACTGAGGTACAGAAGAATGAAGTTAGATCATTGTGAGCATGCTCAGTAAGGGATATTGGACCCCAGTCCTTTATCTTATCTCTCTGCTTCCTGGCTACCTGTGGTGATTATCTTGGCTTGACTGAACATTCTTTACCAAAATAGTCTGTCTATCTATGCCAAAAAGAAAACAACAAAAACAACAATAAGAACACAATGGAGCCCGTGAGCATGGTCAAAAACCTATGAGATCTTTGAGCAAGAAATTTGTTTATCCTTATATTGTGATTTTTCTCACAGCAACCAGAACATTGTCATGCAATTGTTTCTGAAATAATGGAAAATGGACACACTCACATATGATGTTATATTATAATCCATTTCTTATGTTATCCAACAGGATTAAAAGAATGTCCTTCCAATGACTGTAAATTTGCAGTGGGGATTTATGCATGTGTGTGTGTTTCAGTTATGTCTAATAGATCATCTACTCACATAATTTCTTTGCTGTTTGGTAGACATGTGGCTTTATTGATTTTCATAGTATTTTATTAAATAAAATCATTTTACTAAAACTCTTTATCTAGTAGATATAGAAGGAGTCCATTGAGACCTAAAAAGGTCTTGGTTGAATTTTGATTTAAAACAATTAGGAGTAACAACTTCGCCAGGACTCTCCGAAAGGTTTGACCCCCCTCAACTGCTATCCAGGCTTTGGACACCGGCCGAACCCGAGTTCTGACTCTCCCTCCCTCTCTGCTCCCCTGTGGAGCAGAGGGCCGAGCCCTCCCGCCCCGGCTGGCTCCCGCCATTATCCCCCCGGGGCTGATTCCAGACTCTCCGCGTGGCTGAGGTTACATTGCAGGACTGAGACCCGGGCAACCCGCCAGTCCTCAGAGGCGGTCTTTCCCACCTTCTGAGAGGGGAAAGAGTGTTTCTCCACGGAGGTTTGGGGTCTGTCCGCAATACAGGCCCAAGTTTGGGGCCGTCGCTCCCCAGCTCCAAAACCGCCGCGGGTTCCCGGCAGCTCTCCCCTCAGCAGGGGAGCACAGAGCAGGCTGCTCAAGCCCCTGTCCCCTCGCCCAGGTTCGGATCCCTGGCGCCGGT
>PVHP010048704.1:0-12438 GCA_004024765.1 Zapus hudsonius
GGTCTCAGCTTAGACTTTCTCTCCCTTGAGCTTGGCATTAGTCTTTGGTAACAGTGGTAATGTCAGAGGGAGCACTGTACCTTGTGCTGAGTTTCTGTTTAACTTAGTGACTCACAGTCTTTTGTCATGGGGTGAACTTCAATCCATAGACACACTAGAGACATGTGTGCACAGTTCTTCGAAGGTGCCCAGCAGCTGGAGGTCATCCTAATGGTAGAGGCAGCCACAGGATGGGGTGCCCTGAGCTGGCCAGGGAGAGGGCACACGGCTGCCTGGCTGGCTCTGTGGTGTTCTCAGTGGCTAGAAAGAAGGTTTTAAATATGGCCAAAGCAAGCATGTAGTTAGGCTGAGAACTGAATTTGAGGGACCAAAGGTCCAAAATATTATTCGTATTATTTGACAGTTATTAGTTCTTTTGTTGTTTCTTTTTGGTGTCTGTTCATTTATTTAATACTATAGTAACTGTTTGAGGTTTAATCAGTGATAAATGTTTTTATGTTTTATTAATATGAGAAGTCCTGATTAGTAGTGGGCTAACTGAGTCTCTGCATATTAAAATGTCACAGGTAGGAAGTCTCCAAGAGATTGTCTAATCTGATTTCCTTCCCTTTCCTACATCAGAAGTTGGAGTTTAGGAAGGAGGGATGATCAGCCCAGAATCACCCAGAAGCAGTGGATTTTCTGGGCCAATGTATCCCAGAGAGATACTAGTACAGGTCACATCATTCCATCACATTTGTATTACATCGCTATGCATGCACAGCCCTCTCTGCTCTGACCCTGTGCTGCAAGGGTCTCCATATATAGACTTCTCATGGAGTGGTTTCTGGATAAACAGGTAGCTTTGAATCCTTTTCTTCTCTCACCCTGTAAAGCCTCTGCCATGTTCCAATGCAACAGGAAGGCCCTCCCACATGTGGGCCTTTGACCCTGTGCTTCCAGCTTGCAAAACCATTGGGCCTTCTGGCTTTTGCCCTGAGATGATGCAGCGGTAATGCCCATGACCTTCCTAGCCTCTACTCTAAGAAATACATCTCTTTTTTTCCCCTCTAAGTTACCAGCCTATGTGGGCAGCAGCATCAAGCACATGGAGACATGGTCTACCCATGAGTGTATGCAGGGCCAGATTCTCCATCCTTCTCCTTCAAAGTCCTGTCTTTCCAGTGCTTTCCTCAGCTCAGCCCACAGACGTGCCGGGAGTGCAGGCAAGTGTCTCGTCAACCCTCTGCTACCCAAAGCAGCATATCCCAGTTTCTTCCTCTCCACTGGTGGCTCTCCTCTCCTGATAGTTGGAGTTTTAAGTTTTTGGTAGGGGTGCCAGATCTCCAGGGCAAAGAGATGACCTTTGGACCTCCGGTATCTTAGTCACTTGCTCCATTATGTTACCTTATTTTTTAGCATGGGAGACCCCATATTGGTATATTCACACACACCCATTCTCAGTCCTTTTAAAGTGACTCCCATGTTCTTCACTTGCTGGATGTTAAAGGATGGTTCTGGGGAGGGTCTTTTCATTTCTTGGTTTTCTTTCTTCCTTTCTTTCCTTCTCTTTCTCTTTTTTATTTCTTTCCTTATATATGCGTTTGTGCATGTGTGTATATGTGTTCATATGTGTATGGGTGCATGTGTACGTTGCTATATGTGATGACTGAGGTTGATGTCAAGTGTCTTTCTTGATTGTTCTCTGCTTTATTTATGGAGGCAGGGCCACTCACTCGAACCCAGAGCTTACTGATTCAGCTAGCCTAGCTAGTCAGCTTGCCCTGGAGATCCCCTGTCTCTGCCTCCTGTGTGCTTGAATTACAGGTAAGCCCCCACAGCCATCCATCACTGACGCAGGTTCTGGGGATCTGAGCTGTGGTCCTCATGCTTGTACAGCGTGCATTTTATCCATGGAGTCATTTCTCCAGCTCCAACTCTTCTTTTGTTTCTTGAAGCTAATTCTGAGCAACTCAGATCGTGGCCTAAAATCACTTTAGTTTCCCCATGGTTCCAAGCCCTATGTTCTTAAGACAGAGAATCCAATTGTCTCTATCGCTTAATAGTTGTATTGGCCAGTCCCATCATCTTAAAAAGAGACCTCAGTCCAGAGATAGCCAGTGACTTCATCATCTAGTGAGTCATCTAAGTGTCTTCCACTAAGCTATTGGGGGGGGGGTTGGGGCTCTGGCTCGCCTATAGCCTTGAAGACATTTGTGTGTGAAGGAGTGTAAGAAAGGAGAAAGTGGGGGTGTTGAAAGATGGCAGCCAGCTTGGTGTCTTCTGACTGAGTGTGGCCACTTGTCACTGCTGGTTTAGGTCAGCCACCTCTGGGGCCTGCCAAGCAAAAAGCTTGGATGGCAATAAATAGAGTCTATTTAGCTCTAATAGGCTGAGTCCCAGGAGTGGGGAGCTATGGGAGGAAGAGTGGATCCAAGCAGCTCCTGGCATGCCTGGGGCTCAGGAACATGCTCGCTCCCTCTGTGAAGGCCTGATTCAGTTGAGCTGAGCAGCTGGGGAGCTTTGCCTCAGATGCCTCCTGCAGCCCCAGTGCCCTGGCCGTCAGGCATTGGCTGCCTTTTGTCTGATTGGCTCTGGGAAGCCTGACTAGATGGCCTCTGGGCCCTGCTATGCGGGAGGTGAGAACTCCACGTCCCGGGCCTGGCTTGTCCCTGCCTTATTTGTGCCAGCTTTTGATTGGGAGATCCCAGGAGCTTGGATCTGTAATCTGATGTTGCTGGGCCTGGATTGAATTCATTTTGTCATGCTTGTCAGTCTCCCTGTGAAGGGGACATAGGCAGGCATGTTGATGAGACACCATGGCTTTCTCTGGGGACCAAAGGGAGTGAGCATCCTGTGGGTGCTGCCCTTCTGTTGGGTAGTGGCCAGGTCTTGGGTTTGATGGCTTGGGTGTGGGACCTGAAGGCTGGAGGAGGGATGTTGAAAACAGAAGGGCCATCTGTCTTGAATTTGCAGAAGAGATACCTTGGGCTCCGAGTGAGGGGCTCTAGTGGGCTTGACTGACAAGGCTCCTGTCCCTGGCTGAAGGCAGCAACTGTTCCATCGTGTAGAGACAGTTTAGTCCTTTCTCGAAGTCTCATTGCTCAGTCTGTTCCTGTCATGCCATGGACGTGTAATCTGGTTGTTCCTGGGTCTGAATTGGTCCTCACAGGTACCAGGTGTGCTTTGATTGTTCATTTGCCTGTAACATGGCCTTGTCTGTGTCTACTCACATCTGTCTTCCTATAGAGCCTTTTCAGAACTTCTTTCTCAACGAGACCTACTATCACCACTCTATTTGATTCTTTAACCACCCTTCTGTCTAGTACACTGATTTCCCATTACTCTATCTCAGTATTCTCTATTACCATACAGCTTATTGCCTTGTAACCTCCTGCAAAAGTTACGGTATATTCCAGTATCTGGTAAATGCTACAGAGCTTTTATGATTATTTTCAAATGTTATTCTAGCACATATGCTCCCGAAGGACAAGGATTTTTTTTGCTGTAGTCACTTTTGAAGATTGTCTTATATTTGGTCAATCGTCAAACCATAAGTGAGGCTATCAAGCCCACAGGCTTGGGTCAAGTCCACTTAATACTGATGGAAGCAGGCTTCCAAGTCTGTGAGGACCAGCTGTTTAATTTTGCTCTTCAGACTGGAGACCCACCCTTAGCTGTCAGAAAAGCTTGGAGGCCTTACAAGAGGAGGGGTCCTGCTCAAACAGACTTGAGGAGCTCCAGTCTGACGGCTGGTTGAGTTGGCAGCTCAACTCTGTGATGTTTGTCTTCTGGCACTGTTGTGAGCTGAGCTGCAGGTGTTCTGTTAATAATGATGGCTGATGAACTAACGTGTATAATTACTTTTCTATGTGGTGTGGAAAGAGATGGTGTTACAGCAACCTGGTAGGAGATGACATCTCCGTCACCAATCCCAGTTCTGCTGCAGCCTGTGGACCACTGGAGAGTCCAGGCAAAGGAATGTGTCCACAGACTGGAATATTGTGGGAAATATCACCCTTCTTTCCTGAGTCATGCTTCATAAGTAGGGTGCTGTGGATCCAGCCTGCAGACACAGCCACGGAATGTGGAGGCTATGATGACACCCCTCTCAATTAATTCCCACTTACAGACAGATTTAAGTCTTTCTGCTACAACTGTACCTTTGGCTTTTGTCTCTCTTGCCCTGTTGGTCGTAACGTCTTTCATGGTATCTTTCTAGAATGGGCATAATCTGTCCAAGCTGGGAACATGGGCTGGTGCTCAGCATTATGAACTGCTCTCAAACACAGTTATCTCAGAAGAGGCTTTACAGGCTGAGTTTGATTTCATCTTCATGATCAAGATGGGCTTTGCAGTGATTAAAGAACTGTTTCCTGCTGACACAGTGATACCAACAGCTTCCAAATAAAAGAACCTGACAGGCAGAGCCCTGAGAGAGGGGGAGATCATGGCCAGAGTCTTGTCTTGGATGGACTTCAGTGAATGTGCAGCTTTCTTATGACAACAGCATCTTGCTGCTTCCCCCTGCAGTGTGTGCCTTGAGGGATGTTCACTGCAGTGTAAATCTGGTGCAGGAATGATGATGGTGGGGTAGGATGGATTCTGAGTAGAGAGAGTTGCTATGTAAGCCTTGGTTACTTTCCCATAGTTTCTCGAGTTTGGAAGGATTGAAGGACCCAGGAAGCAGAGAGCAGTCTTTTCTTCCACATGATAATACTCTAGGATAAGACGAAGATGGACTTGTATTCTAGGGAAGTCTTCATTCTTCTTCAAATGTGGCAAGGGCCCATGGAAAAACAGACTGAAAAGCTAAGAGCTTAGGGAGAAAAATAAGAATTTATGAAGATGCAAATGATAAACTAACCCTAATACACTCAGCAAAGCAGGGGATTTATTATTGGATTCAAATCCTGGGGAAGAAGTCTGGCTAAAATGACATCATCAGCACTCTGTTCGTTCAAGTCCTTGGCTCTGGTACCCTGTTGCTGGCTCTGTTCTGCAGGCAGCTGTGTCCTAGGGCTAAAGACATGGCAACAGGCAGCCATAAACCCACACTGTTCTTATTTGGCACCAACGCTGAATCCAAAATGACTTCTTTGTCCCAGCCTATGTAGAGAAGACAGGACAATTGCTGTGTAGGCCATTTGCCAGGCTCACACCCATCTCAGTGACCAGTAGGCTGGGCCAGGAAGGACAAGGTAGTGACATCCCAACAGATAGAGCTCGTGGCCACGTGGAGCACAGTACGCATGACAGGAGCACAGCATGCCACCCTCTCCCTTCCTGAGGGATCGGACTGTCCATTTACTCTTCCCAAAGGCCAAGAGGCATCCGTTTTGTGTTAGAATGAAAACTTGAAATTCTATTCGAATAAATGTGATCTATTTACATTTTCAGATCCGTTGCTTGTGTTGGGAGGAAACAATTGAGAAATTGCTATGATTTTCTTGCTGCAGGATACCTCAGTCATGGCGACAGCCAGCTGGTACCTGTACCACCACGATAAGGTAAATGTCCAGGGTGCTAATGTGAAACTCTTACCCCCAGGCCTTTATGTTGCTGTAGATTCCTATTCTTGGCAGTCTCACTGGCATCTGGACCTGGTTGGAAGACCAGACCTGATGCCAAGTTGATGTCATCATGAGGCAAGACCTAGAGATTCGGGGTAGAGCATAAAGGGCATTTTGCATGTTGACGGAAGGCAACTGTTTCTTGTTAGGGTGAAGTCTTATTGCAAGGCAGGGTCTGTAACAGTATCTCTTGACCTGTGTGTTCTTTTTGCAGAGAGACCTTGAAAGCCCATTGTGAAGACCATTAGGTGTCCCCTCTCCATGAACCTGAAAGATTTTGCCCCTGTTTCAACCCATGAGACACAGTGAAGCATTGTATAGAAACCTAAGGTGAGATCATAGGAGGTTGATGTAGCTTTGTCTGGTTCTCTCTCTTTCATCAAATATACGAGTGAAGACCTTTGACCTGGCTCTGTCTACAAGTATATAAGAGACCCTCAAAGAACCACACGGCTGAGCCCAGAGAACTCCCAGACTATAAGAAATGACAGTGAAGATGGCTGTTGTTTTATGTCACTTGCTTGGGGTAGTGTTTTGCTCTGGAGATCTTTGTGGAATATTAACTGTCCACAGCCTTCACATGGTTTTAAGCCATGACAAGCCTTAAACTAAATTCTAAGACCAATTATTTGTGTTGGATGGAGGTGGCCCTGTATGTAGAGATCATTTCAGAAATCAACATGGGTATCCAGGTGGTTGGGTTTTTGAGGTAGAAGTACAGAGGTGGTGGGGGCTTATAGCTGAAATTGATATCTAACAACAAGAGCAGAGAGCCAAGTGCCACATATTCTCCTCATATGTGGTTCCTAAACAGGTTTTAGCCTGAACATTAAGAAAATCTGTCACAGAATGGAAAGAATTGGTGGGAGAATGGGAGGGTGGAGGACTCATACAATAAACTAAACTAATAATGAATTGACACCATAAAACCCTAGCTTTAATACAGTAAGCTCCTGCAGAAGCTGTGGGCACCACCTGGTATGAAGGGCCATGAATAGAATGGGAGGAAGCCTAACCTCAAGAAGAATTGCTCAGGCCTGCATCTCCCTGTCCCAGTTATTGGTTCCTTCTCATACTGAGCTGTTGATCAAAGAGACCTACAAGGTTCCCAAAACGTGACAGACTTCTGTCAAAGCTCTTGAATACCTGCCTAAGGCCTAAAGTAAGATCCTATTGCTGAAAAAAAATCACAGAGTGTCATCAAACAATACCAAGAGATCCTGCTAGATCAAGAATGGTAACCAGCCCCCAGATGGTAGCATGTGTAGCACTGGACGGTGTTACATGAGCTGCCAGGGGAAATTGGTCAATGATATTTGGAGAAAGCAGAAACCACTGATATACAATATAGATAGTTGGCACAAGAATGCTGAACACACTGCTATATGGAAGAGACCAGCCAGTCAAGAAATGCTCATCTGTGCAATAGTGTCACTAAACCTAGGTGGGTAATCAACAGTTTAGTGATTGGCTCAGAGATTTGCTTAGTGACAAGGAACCCTTAACTGGAGCTGGGATCCATGACAAAATCTTATGGGGACCAAGAACTCAGGCTCCTAGGGGCAATTCCCACTATCAGAGAGCTACAGAGAGGCTACATCCATTAGAAGCTAGCCAAAATAGCAATGTTGTCTCATTTAACCTATATTGATCTCAGTCTCCTATAGATTCTGTTTGTATTTTTCAGAAGGCAGTGAGAGAGCCAGAGACAACTGAATTCCACCAACAAGACATTGGATAATGGATGACATCCTGGCAGGAGGCAAACCACCCCTGGCCTTCACACAGGGCCCAAATGAAACCTATGAAAAAGTGACGAGACAAATAGAAGACCAATTACCACAGCAAGTCTGATAATCCACGAAAGGTCAATGGAGACAGGCATCAACAATACCAATACAACCCAAAGCAGAGGTCCAGAGACACTTAAGATCTCAACAATAAAGCAGACTTAAAACTCACCCACTACAACTCAGGGAACTGAGCGGAAGAGGGGCTAGAAAGAATGTAAGAGCCATGGTGGGGGAGAATGTCCAGAGATATCCTCCCTCTCAGCAACAATGCACAAAGGGGGAAGAAAAAAAGAAAAACTGTCTACCTCTGGTGCCTTTCATAACCCCCTAACCTATGGACAGATCCAGTATACACACTGAGGAAGGGCCCCAGTGGGTAGGAGTCAGAGAGGAGGGAAATGGGGACAACTTCTCAAGATTTGCTCCTATAATGTATATACTTACTCATAATAAAGATATTAAATAAATAAATGACATTGTTAGAAAGATCCAGCATGTCTTAGAAACTTCTTTTGAAGGGTGAAGATATAGGCATAGAATTGCTAGCTGTGTCCCACCTCACCTTCTAATGAAGCATGAGTCTAGCTGTGCATAGACTGTGGTTGTGAGAACCCTGCAGATGCCATCAGTCCTCATGGTAGGAGACATTTTCAAGTTCCCCAGGGTCCCAAAGCTTTACATGGTTGCCCTCTCCTCAGTGTCTCTCTAACTGTGTTAGTCTCTCCCTCTCTTGTGATTCAGTGTTTGATGTAGTATTTTCTCTCCACTGTCCCCAGGACAAATGCCTTAGCCTTCATGGGACAGACAGTTTTGCTCCTGATCTGAGTCCCTTCCTTATATAGATGCCTTCCTGGAGGGCTTGTGACTTTAGGAATACATGAATGACACCTTCTTGATCTACTGGCCTTTGCTGGATTCTCATCTTTCTCTCAGAAGTATTACCATCTGCCCTTTCTTTCCTTCTCTCTGCCTCCTTCCACTTCTTCCCACTGGAAAGCATCTGCACATCCCTGTCACATATCGAGGTCCTGGTATGCATTAAGAAGCCCCTTCCCGAAGCCTTTCACAACTGCAAGATCTCTACTGCCTGTGGCAGCCTGAAGACCCCTTGGCACTGCTACTCCCTCCACTTTACCTTTCATCGCTGTTATCTCAAGAAATCTCTTACATTTCAGTTCCTAGTGGCATCCTGATCTTAGACAAGCTTCTTATCCATTCCTTACTTCATTTTCCTCTTTGATAGCAATGGTGATGGTTCATAGTCTAAAAGTGAGGAATTGGATGAGGAAGATGGACCAGCTGCTAAGCGTGCTTGCCACTTAAGCATGAGGTCCTCTGAGGCCAGAGACCACTAAGTTTGACTCTCCAGAACCCACATCATAAGCTGGGAGTGGCCCCAGTTGGGGGTGGGTAGACTCAAGAATTGTTGGGGCTCACTGTTGGAAAGCAGCTGGGTTGAGGGAGAGACCCTGTCTCAAGGAAAGAAAGACACTGATGAGCGATAAGAGGACATTCCATCTCTACCACCTCTCCAGAGCCCAGGAGGCATTACAGAGGAGGTGGCGATGTAAACAAGCAGGAGTGTTGCATTTTCATAGCCCGAGAAATTTCCTTCAGGGAGATGGTTGGTGGTAGACTCTGAGGAGGCTCAAGACTCATCAAAACATAAATTCAGAGAATGCAGAAAGCTTAACACTAAAGCTGACTTATAACAACATACCCTCCAGGGCTCAGTGATCATGGCAGAAGAGGGGCAAAAAGACCGTAAGAGCCACAGGGTGGTTTCTTGTACTCTGAGGAATTTGTCCCCACAACAGATTCATGACCCCACAGTAAATATCTCAGTGGAATGGAAGTGGGGAGAGGGGATATAAGAGAATACCCACTAGAGAGGAATATGACCAATACACAATATGTTTATACAATAAAGTTCACAATTACAAAAATCAAAACCAAGGACAAACAATGCTCCTCTGACCTCTGCTTACACATGCATCAGGTGTGTACATGTGCATATAGTATACATCACACACACTATACCACACAATACTCTCTCTTTCTTTCTCTCTCTTTCTCAGATTCTCAGACACACATGAGTGAGGAGTCCATAAGTGTTTACTGTCATTTCTGGCACATAGTAAGTACTAACAATGCCACTGTGCTCATAGATGAAACAATACTAACAACCCCAAATATCTGGACAGTTCCTGGAGCATGTCTGTCCTGAGCACCCAGCTTAAGGTCTACCTAAAGCTCCATGAGAGATGGAAGTTAGTGAGGTTGGATGAGGCTGGATGAGCAAAGGTGACTGCATTGGAACCATTTTCTGTGGATGTCTCTGCTTCCAGAATCACAACTCCCTTGAGTTGGGCCAGGATAAAGACACACCCAAGTGGCCACTAGCATGGCTTCTTTGGTGGTCAGTACTGCCAGCAGGTGGGTATCCAGATCTTAGAGCTGCTCTCTCATGTGGCAGGTGAGTGGGAGAATCATTATATTTTTCTGTGACAAGAAGCCCCAGATCTCCATTCTGGCAAAGGCCAGCCCCCCCCCCCCCGCCAGTGCCATTCTGGTGTGTTTAACCAAGCCATCCTGCCCAGTCTTCATGGGTATGAGCAAGTGTCCCAGCCTCAAAATGACACTTGACCCCCATTCAGAGCCCTTTTGTGGCCAGGAAATAACTATTCTTGAGACTTAGCTTTTTAGGGGGCTAAAAGGAAGTGGTGAGGGGAGGAGAGGCCAAGAGATACATTCTCTTTCATAAGGTGACAGATACTGTATGCTGCGACCCACTCCTGTGGCCCAGGATTGCAGAGACCTGACATCTGCCCTGGTAACCGTCTATGAGTTGCTGGGAGGTGAACATGCATATACCCAGCCTTAGGCAGAAAAATCCACAGATCTAAGTGGCTTCAATTATATGTCCTTGGACAGTTCATTTATGAGGTGTGCATTTGGAAATAGCCTTCGTCGAATATAGACGCTGCAAAAGTCATTTTTGCCGGGGAATCATTCCTGGCACAAGGGACCAGGGCTTGCCTGAGCTCACCCTTGTGGCCAAGAGAAAAATTAGGCTTTCTCTCTGGTTTCCTTGAATCATAGTGCTCATACATATAGTCACAACACAGCCACCATTTCCCAAGGACACCGAGACAGTGGGTTCTGCAGCAGTTCTTGAGGGATGCCTGTGGATCTCCATCTTATAGAAGAAGAGCAGACTGAAGCTTGAAGACAACATGATTGTGGAGACCACACAGCTAAGGTGCGGATGCTTGTCAATCCCCATGTCTGGATTTCAGTGGGCTGTGCAGTCCCATCTTAGAGTACTGTCTCTCCGTCTATTCAAAGGGTGAAGGAGTCGGGAGCCAGAAGAGGACCATCTGGACCATTGAAGCAACTTCTCTGAGAATCTCCCTCCCATGCCCCAATGCTGGAATGTTCTAATGCAGACGTGGAAATACCCCTATGAGTTTGCCAGTCTATTGTGTGTTGGGATGCAGCCCCATGGAAAGGGAAGGTGCCTGGCTTGACTTTGCTTCTCACTGGGGTGGGAAGCATGGTGTGGGGGGTCCAGTGGCTGTTTGAGGAGGGCTGTTTGAGAAACTGCTGTACTGAGTCCCTGTCGGAGGCCTCTGAGTACCTGTGAGAAGGTATGCATTAGCTTTTCAAGTATCCTATGCTTGACAAAGCATGCATAAGGGCGCAGGGTCAAAATTTGGATAGATAATGTTCTACAAGTATGTCTTGTGTCCTGCATTGAGCAATGAAGTGAGACTTTAGCAGAAGTAGGAGCCAGGTTTCTTGCTGTTAAAGTAGAAAGTTATAGATAAACAAAGAGATCAGGCTAGAATGATCTATGTTGTAAGAGAACAGAGTTATATCAGTATGAACTTATAATTATCTTAATTAGAGATAAACGAGGAGATAAGGCTAGAATGATCTATAAGAGAACAGAGGTGTATCAGTATGAACTTATAATTATCATAATATGCCTACAGGTGTATTTGTATAGAAATTTACAGATGTGTGTAGATATGTAGGTTAGTATGCACACATATGCCTTTTTGCTCTCAGTAGATAGAGCGTAGAAGCAGGGCACCTCCATAGCAATGAGCACAAAAGAACCAAGATATATGTTTTTAATCCCATCTCCAGTGAAACCATCCATGGGCGGATTATAGGACTGGGTCAAAAATTACATCAGGTGATTCGCAACCTACTAACAATCGAGGACAGTAGTGATAGATGTGCTGTACTTCACTGAATGTTCTCCCAATGGCTAAAGCTGAAAAGAAATTGAACAAGAACAAGGTAGTAATTAATTATAACACAAAGTACAAAATACTAGTATAAATAAATGATTAAATATAAAATAAACGAGAGGAAACAAACAAATCTCATGTATGGAAGAATTCTCCATAATTGATGTAGGTACTCTGAGTTCAAGTTCTGATTGCATGTCTTAAGTGAGCACTGTGCACACTGATTTCCTCCCAGAGTGATGGATAAACAAGGGGGCAGTAAGAAAACACACACACACACACACACACACACACACACACACACACACACAGCCTTAGCCAAGAGATCCAGGTCAACAATAATGACAAGTATGTGTACCTTTATTTCAATGTGAGGAAATGGCACTTTACTCTTGTCATCTTCCTTCTAAAGCTTCAATAAGAAAAACAGCCAAGAAACAGGGGTGCATTTTATCAGTCCTCAAAATGATCATGGTTTTCAAAACCAAACTTCTGTAGCAACAAAAGCTGCCCAAAGAGAAATGATGACTACATTCAACATATCTGTGATATGGGCTTTTTTTAAATATATATTTATTGTCCATAATGAGTTACATTATTTAGTGGGCAAACCATGCGTTGTTATCCCGAATTCCCGAATTCCCCCCCTCCCCATCCCTGATCAGTTGTATATCCTCCTCCGTGGGCTGTCTGTATTAGTCCTTGTGGCAAGGGATCCTGTATATCTTAGTACTCATCCCCGTCTTCCTGGCCCAAGTGTGTTGTTACTGATGGGTGCCATGCCTCCGGACAGTCTCCCCCACCACGGCTCTCACAATCTTTCCGCCCCCT
>PVHP010048705.1:0-12449 GCA_004024765.1 Zapus hudsonius
GGAATGCAGGGCTTTGAAATTAATCATGCTCAGAAGCCTCTCAGAGTAATATATTTCTTATATCGTGTGTATAATGATCCACATTACAGAAACTACACACACACTTCAATGGGCCATTTACTTTCTGTTATTTATTGTATGGTGTGGTATTAGCATAGGATGGCAGATTTGGGGAAGAATAGTGAGGTATTTTTATGTCTACTTTAATTTGTTAGGTTTACTGCTTTTTGGAGTGTGTAGGTTCGTCCTGTAGTGAAATCAAGCTATAAACACTAAATTGAATTATCCCCATAGAACAGCTGTTAAATCTTCAGGGAGTGGGCAAGTCCTATTAGCAGGAGATGACATATTGCAACAGGGGTGCTGCTTGAATGCAGACTACAAGACAGGCTTGTGCTAGGTAAGATAGGAATTCCTGGAACTTTCAATCACAGCTTGTAATTCATGGGCACTGCCTAACTCTTGCTGCTTATTTGTTGATTCAATTCCTGATTCCCTGAGCCTCCTAATAAATCCTGAAATTCCCAAGGCTTGATGACTTTGGGAGAGTCTGTAAAGACTGGAAAGGACAAATGTATCATTGCTTCCAATAGCACTTACTTAGTTTCCCAGGGATTTACAGAGAAACAGAGCAAAACTGCTTTTGTGGCAGATAGGGGGGGGGTCTCTAGTGAAAATTTAAGCTTGATAAGAGAATGAAAGTATGTGTACATATTTAACAGTACAAACTAGTCCCTTCTGTAAGGAATTCCAGAGAAACAGACCACACACAATATATATGTATGTATCTCTATGTAATGATATGGGTGAGTTTCCATTTAAGAAAGTGAATGGATACAATTTGGAAGAAAAATTGTGCTTCTTTGTTTTGTGTTGGATGAAAAGTGAGATGCTCTACCTGTATGCTGTTTTCTTGGAATGTTTTTTCACAAGTGCATTACTACTCAGTGTCTCATATTAATGGCACTACTAATTAAACTCTGAGGAATAAAGTTCAGTAATAAAGTTGTAGGCAAACTGATAGATAACATTATACTATAAAATCAGGAAATTGTTGTCAAAAATTTGACTAGCAATTCTCTCAGAGAAGATCAATATTGCAAACATTCAGAAACTCATGTCGTCTTCCCTAGTTCTATCTTCCCAGAGACCTTTAATTGAAGTGTGATTGTCCTCAAGGAACTGTCTTATAATCTAGAATAGAATGGTAATTTAAAAATGAATTAACATGGCACCACAATGAACAAATTACCAATTATAGATTATATTTATCAGGGGAATAACAAAAAGACTAGGTCATTTAAATAACAGAGTGCATCTAGATAGAGGAAAAAATCAGATTGCAAAAAGAATTAAGTTTTGCTAATCAATGATAAGATGGCTTACCCTTGCCATAGTTAAAATATAAAGAAAGCCTTAAAAAGTCTAATTCTGATATTACTAAGCAGAATACAAAATACCTATTCCTCCTGATGGCTGCAACTAAAATTTAAGAGAAATGACATATAAAACAAACCTAACAAAACTCTTAATGGTTTAAAGGAGGCAGAATGTAAAAGGATTTCACAAACCAAGGATACTATGATGGAGAGTTTCATACATTTTCTTTTTAAACCTGTGTGTTCTAGTTATGTTGCTAAAGAATTAAAAATTGGGAGAGATAAACTAGCACTTTTTAAAGTTAGATGTCCTCTTTCTCTAGCTAAGGATGATAAAAGAATCAATATAGTTAAACAAAAATGTTAACACAATAACTAGTGAACCTAAGACAAATACTATACAGTAACTTGGACGTCAATTCTACCCAGCCTAGCTATAACAAAACATTCCAAATACTGGCCAGCATTGTAAAAAGAAAAACAATAAAGGAATGCCTAGGGTTTGGAAGACCAATCATAGGAATCTAAGAATTTTAATTCTATCCTATTCAGAAAATGTCTGTGCTATCAGTAATAACCTCAAGAAGAACTGGTCTCCTATCCTGCTAAGGTGTAGTGAGGGAGCCCACCTACTCCTTGCAGAGATGATGTCAGAGTGGCTTCATGCAGAGTCATAACTCATACCAGAGTTCAGAGAACAAGAACTTTTCCAAGACCCCCAAGCCATGATGTCATTGTAGCTCACACAGGAAGTTTGGCAGTAATAAGTCTTTTATGTCCATCCTATACAGACGAGTAGTAATAAAATCCAAAAGGGAATGTAGAACTCTTTCATGCCTTGTCGTAACAAGTAGCTTTTCCACCTTTCAGTATAGATGAATGCAGGGGTCATCTAGAATTTTATTTCAAAATAGTATTTTCAAGGCAAAGCCTCCCATTACCTGCTTAAACCATGTCTAAAAACATTCATAGTGTAAGGTTAAAAAAACAGATTCATTATAGCATGATATTTAAATTTCAAGATTTTCTAAAAGTATCCTTAAAAGTATCTATTTTTAATTTTTTTCTACTTTTTTATAACAATGACAAAGCAGATCAATTAGGATGAAAAAGAGACAATCAATAAATGACACACTGAGTTGATAGAAATGTTAGAATTATGTGATTAAGTTTTTTGAAGTAGTCTTTTAATAAAAATGTCACACAAACATTTAAATGCAAGAGATAGGTAAGGAAATTAAAAAATATTAATAAAAACAACAAAGCCTTACAAAAAAATAAAAAAGGAGAATAAACCCAAATGAAATTTCTAGAACTGAAAAACACATTAGACTTAAACTTAGTATATGAATAATAGTAAGAATAATGAAAAAGAGAATTTATGAACCTGAATATATAACAATATCACTTAATTTAAACAAAGTGCTAAATAGATGAACATGGCCTGGCATATTGAAAAAAAAACAAAAAAAAATCTAGTGTTTATGAGGAGGGAGTTCAGGAAGAAGATAAGAAATAGATAGGGTTATAAAATCACACAAATAGACACTGAGGGAGAACATTCCAGATATGATGAAATAAATAAACCTATATATTCAAGGAACTGAATAAAAAGTAAACAGGCTAAGCCCATACAATGTCATAACACAGTCAGACTTCTAAGATCAGTGACAAAGGAAAAAAATATAATATCACTAAGAGAGAAATAGCTTTTTTCCCATAGTAGAAAGTATGGATAATGAAAAATGGAGTGATAGTAGATATGTATCTAAGACTAGAAAGAAGTGATCCATCTTTCAAATGACGAAAGAAAAGACCTGTCAATTCATCACCTTTTGGCTAAAGTATTTTTTTAAATAAAGGAGCTATCAAAACATTATCAGATGAAAGAAAATAAGGAAATTTGCCAAATTTATGTGTACTCTTAAAAATTACTAAACAACTCAAATAGAAAGATGAGAGATCTAAAAACATGAGAATAAATAGAACCTAAAATTAAACAAAATTACACGACTAAATAGAGAAAAGACTCTTTCTCTTGGTTTATCAAATTATGTTTGAAAGTTAAAGCAAAAATGACAACATTTGGTGCTAAGGAGATGACTCAAAGTGTAAGAGTACTTGCTGTGCAAGCAGTTCCCAAGCACACACATAAAAAGTGAGGCATGTCCTCACAAGGTTGTAATCTCAGTGATGAAAGGGGTAAAGGTCTAAGAATCACTTGGGCTCACTGGTCAAACCATTAGACTAAAAAGGCTCTGGGTTTATTGAGAAATTCTGTCCTGAGGAAATAAAGCAGAAGACCAAGAAGGAGGAGGCCTGGTGTTCTCTTCTGGCTTCCTCACATGTGTGCATGGTCCATATCCGTCTGCACACAAATGTGTATATGCAGTATATACATATACCTCATGTACACTAAAAATTAAATACATAAAATAAAATCGTCAGACGCAGTTATAAATACATAGATAGGAAACAATAATTAAGGCAATTGTATAAAATAAGGGAAATATAAATGGTTTTTAAAAAGAATTCTACACATTTTTTTCATTTCACTCACAGTGGTAAAATAATAAAAGCACTAACTTATGAGCAATTATGTACATACATCTCCCTCAAAACCACAAATAAAATGTACACAGATTTATATTCAAACACTAGTTATGTTTAAATGAATTTGCAAAATTCATTCAAGAAGCCAATGATATGTAAGGAAAAGTATTAAAGATAAGATTTAAATTTAAAAAAAACAGAACAGAAGGTAAGTAATATAAATATGCATTTAAGGAAACACATCATTAGTAATATGAAATATAAATGGCCTGAGTATACAAATAACTTTTTTACAAAATGAATTTTAAAAAGGGAGCCAACAATTTACTGGCAACAGGAAACTCATATTAGATGTAATGATACAAGCAGCCTCATAGCAAAAAGATGGAGAAACCATAACATACAAACATAGAAAAAAATCATATGTTGCCATATCAATATCAGATAAAACAGACTTTTGAGGAAAGGCAATCACCAGAGAGAAAGAATGCCATTATATGATCGAGTGGTCAAAGTCAAAACAGAAGGAACCAGAAAGAGAAATATCTAGTTCCTTAACTGTAGCTAGAAACATTAATATCTTTATTCCACATCTATCATAATGGACAGTCATGAAACTCACTGCTTTTTAGGTAATAGAAATTTAAGCTAATTAGAACGACATTTAAACTACTCTGGTTATAAATGATATAAAGGGCATCCCTGAAACACCACCACAATAAAAGTTCAATCTCATTTTTTTTGAAATGACCTGTTTTATTTAATGTTAATAACAAGTAAGCAAGTATACTACTCCAAATCATGGAGTTAAAACAATCAATTTTGCTTTCATTGTCTTTCCCAGAGATATTTTAAAAAATCCATATTATCCCATGTAGAATTTAAATTCCACCCATAGCCAAGAAAAGAGTTTTCTCTAAACATCTCTAAGTAGTCCTCTTTCCTAGTGCAATAACCCACATGCCTCACTTCATGATGCAGTTTCCTCTAGTGCCAGGCTGATGAGAATTCTAAGACTTGCAGCTATGGAGTGCCAAAAGCCACGATGGCAGGAATCAGCATAAAGGAGAGGTGATGACTCACCACAGTGTAGATCTGATGCTTTCTTCTTTTGGCCAGGTCAATTATGTTCACTCCATTGTAGTAAAGGTTCTCAATGCATCCATGGAAGTTTTTCTTCAGAAAGGTCCCAGGTTTGCCCGGTACTGGAATTCCTCCAAAGCTAAGCTTTAGAGTGGGGAAAAAAAAGAAATAAAATGCAACTCTCAGTTGTAAGCTCTGAAAAGGTAAAGGAGACAAGCACGTTTCTGCAGATTCAGTTGTGTGCAGGAGCCAGATGTTTCAAGAAATTACAGATGCCACTCGATTATAGATGTAAAAGGATTCTGATTAGATCATGGAAAAATAAAGGTAATTGCTTGTTTGTTTAAGGACTTATTTTTCCAAATAATTTTCATTTCTTTCCTAATTTTTTAAACAATATCCAAAAATAACTTGGAGGAGATAGGAGGAAAGATAACCAACATCTTTATATTTCTTTTGTACATAGTAGAAAATATGGCCAAAGGAAAGCTAAGGAACAACTAACAGCCTAAGTCAGTTGCAGAGAACCCAGTTTTTAAGTTAATGGCACTCACAGAGCTAATGTCCAAGATTGTTCCACAATTGTCACATATAAAGAAAAAGATTGAAATAATGTAAATGTCCCATGGTTTTATAAAACAATTCAGAATCCACTAATGGAATAAAAGCTATGAATAATGACCATCATTAAACATCTGTGGTAAACTGGGAAACGAATGTGATATGGAGAGGAAATGTAAAAATTATAATTGGTTGTAAAATATGATTTTAGCAATAAAAATTGTGCATAACATATTGGCTGGTAAGAAATATACTCAGCTATACATTAATAGTGGATGTCTCTTGGAGGGATAATAGTTTTCTTGACTATTTATATTTTTTAGTAAATTTACACATTATTTAATAGGCATATTCTTTTTTAAAAACATTTTATTTATTCATTTTCAAGCAGAGAGATAGAGATGAGAGAGAGAGAGAGAGAGAGAGAGAGAGAGAGAGAGAGAGAGAGAGAGAGAGAGAGAGAGAGAGAGAGAGAAAACCAGGGTCACCATCTTGTGGGTCTGGCTCATGTGGGTCCTGGGGAATTGAACCAAGGGCCTTAGGCACTGGAGACAAGTGCCTTAACCCCTGAGCCGTCTCTCCAGCCCCAATAGGCATATTCTTTAGAAAAACAAAACAAATAAGTTAAGAACACCTTTTTCTACTATACACAAAACAGGGTGGTATTTAAGCTTACAGTTATCTCATCAACACCTTTTCTCCACTGGTTTCAAAGGTCACCTTCACATTATAGGGCACATATGTCTGTTTCTCTCTTTTTTATACACGCACACAACACACACAAGCAAATTTGCAAAAGGATGTGTAACTCCAATCAGAAGGTCTCTTTTATCTCTCACTACTAGTCATAGAATAAGAACAACATCTAGATGTTTAAATTTTTCATAAGTTCACTAAGATTTTAAATTTTGCTTCCTAATGGGCTGGGACTTACTGGTTCTCATATTCCCTCTACTTTTTCTGTTGTTGTTTTTTTTTCTGTTGTTTGGTTTTTTGTTTAAAAAATAGATTTGAAAGGCCTCCCATGGCTCAGGAAACATTTCACGGTTATTTTTATTTAAGGTAGTTGGTAGGAATTTTGTTAATGAATTTAATATTTTTATCAAAGCATTTACTTGGAGAAGAATGGATATTATTTTTGAAATTTTTTAATTTTCTTCTCCTAGAACATAATGGCATTCTGCTTTCAAAATATCTCTGATGAAATTCCTCCTTTTCTTGTCTTAGTATGACAAGATATATATGAATCACTTCATTCATTAAATATTTTAATGTCATTACTGTACCCATCCTATGTAATTTCTTTATTATCTCTAACCAAATAGTTCTTTATACTTTACAGGTAATTTCTTTGATATGTAAAGGGTAAAAAAAATCACATTACATATAGAAAACAATTTATTTTTAAAATTTATTTTCTGCAAGTATTTTCTTATTGTCTTGTCTTGGTGAAAACCTTTTAAAGCTTGACCAACAATTTTAAAATAGTAAATAATAAAGATATAAATCCTTCTCGAAATGGAACAAAGCAACAAAATAATTTTCACATCCAAGTACCTTAGATAGTGATTCACATACTACATTAAATTTTACTTCTATTCTCATTTTAAATGTGGCTTTTTTTGTTCATTCACTTCTTTGAATGCAAAAGAATGACAACAGCTTTATCCACTGTATTTTCAAATATTCCTAAAAATGAATGTAGGACATATTTTTAAAATGTTTATTTGAGAGAGAGAAAGAGAGAGAGAGAGAGAGAGAGAGAGAGAGAGAGAGAGAGAGAGAGAGAGAGAATATATGGGGGAGCCAGGGTCTCCTGAAACTGCTTAAGAACTTCAGATACATGTGTCACTTTGTGCTTCTGGCTTTATCTGTGTACTGGTGAAATGAACCCAGTCCCTTAGGCTTTGTAAGCAAGCACTTTATGTGCTGTGACATCTCTCCAGCCCCACAATAAGTTTAATCTGCTGATGAGATACATTCTAGTTTGGAGTCCCAAGGTCTCAGATTCTCTTTTTGAACCACACCACCCTATGTTCCATTTGCCTTAATATAGAGGTTCCCATATTTTAAGTAGCTAATGAATTCATACTTTAGTTTTGTCAAACTAGATCAATTCCATATTTGACTCTGAGGAAAGCTAAAAAATTTTTATCGCTTACTACTATAAAATAGTTTGTAAGTATTGAAAATTATGAAAGAAATTACCAGTAATTTTTTTATTAACTTAATTACACAGGCATTGCTGTTTTACTGCAATGTTCAAATACTTCCAATGTTAGTCATTTACATTATATAAAGACCTGTGTTCAATTTACAATATTTACATATATTAAAATTTTAATGTAAAAGATTATTTATTTTTAATAATAATCATATTCATTATTAAATAGTTAAAGATATTTCTTCTCTTTAGCTTTATGTTAATCATATTCATTATCTAAAACAAAATTCTTTGTTTATATTATTACTTACTCATTTCTAATAAAAGAAACAGAGAGAGAGAGAGCAAGAGACAGAAAATGGACTCATTAGGCACATTGGCCACTGCAAATAAACCTCAGACACATGTACCATTTTGTGTATCTGGCTGTATTGTGTACTGGGGAAATTGAACCCAGATGAGAAGGCTTTGTGAGCAAGCACTTTGGACCATTGATCCATGTCCACAGACCTAAAATATAGTCTCTTATTGATTTGTTTCACTTGTAGAAAAATATTAGCTAGAGAAAAATATTTGAAAAAAAACCTAAGAATGAGAATCCATATTAGTGAAGACTGGAATAGAGCAGGCAGCAATGAGGAACTTGCTGACAAGTACCCACTGTAGCACTGATGGAGTGGATCTTGGAAATAAAGAAGCAGGTACTTCGGCCCTTATTTACATTATTTACATCACTTATTGTTACAAGACCATTCCAGGTGCCTAGGATTCAGCATGGCCCAGAACCACACAGCTGAGATGGATACAGATTTAAGATGGCTGATTAAATCAACATGTAGAAAGGCCTAAGAATTCTTTGTTTGACCTGTTAACTCCAGCATCATATCTGATAGCATGCTGTGATGGTTTAATTTAGGTGGCCCCCACAACAAATGTGTTCTGAATGCTTAATCTCCAGCTGATGACATATTGGGTATTAGAACCTTGTTGGAGGTGTGTTGATGGGGATGGGTTTATGGAGGTTATAGCCCTTGCCAGTTTTTGGCACACTCTCCTGTTGCTGTTGTCCACCTGATTTTGGCCAATATATGATGTCCACACCTCTGCTCATGCCATTGTTTTCCCTGCCGTCATGGAGCTTTTCCTTGAGTTCCTAAGCCAAAATGAACCATCCCCACCAGAAACAGCTTTTGATTGGGTTCTTTTCTGCAGTAAAAAGAAAGTTGACTACAACAGTTTTGGTACCAGAAGTAAGGTCTGGTGTAGCTGCTAGAACCCCAATTCTGTGGCTTTTGGCCTTTTGGAACTGGTTTTCAGGAGGAATGTGAAAGGCTTTGGAACCTCATCCTAAGAGACACCTGGCAGTGCTGTAAGTACAGCTTGATGGGCCATTCTATTCTGGTCAGAGTTCAAAGACCTGAATGTGGTGAGAACTATGGACTGTGAGGTTTGGATTAGGAGGATGAGAAAGAACTTTTTTGGGACTGGTTTAGAAGCAGTTTGTGTGAGAGGCTTGCTGTGTTCTGCCTGCCTGTGTCCTGAGAGCTTGTGCAGGGTTGCTTTGCATAGAAATGGACTGGTGTGAACAGATGGAAATGGCACAGAAAGAAATGAAATCTTTGGGCTGCAACTGCTGCCTTTTCAACTGCAATTGTTTGAGAGATTACAACCATTGAGATTGGGCCAGGTGATCTGCATTGGGACACCAGGAAGAATATGGACTCTTTTGCGGTAAATGCCCTGAATGCTAAAGGTTTTCTGCTCTTCAAAGTTTGTTTTATACCACCCCCCAGTGGATTAACAGATTAACAAATTGGTAGCCCACCTGGTACTATAGAGTATAACAAATATAGGAAGAGAGGGTAATTGGATTTGCAACATTTTTTTATAATAGCCATTGGCACTGTGAAGCAGATGTGTTGGATTATCTTCATGGAGGAGGCCTGATGGAGCTATGAGGATGAACTAGCCTGATGGAGCTATGAGGGTTGCAGTGGAGAACCAGTGAATGCCAGGGCTATGTAATGGATGACAAGGAGAGCTGGAATTTTCCCTGACTTTGAGTAGCCAAGCTGGAGGGGTAGAATTGGAACTCCAGGAGACTTGTTACTGGTTAGAATTCTTGGACTTGGAGATAGTGTTTGATGTTGCCCTGCTTGTTTTAAATCTTGTATTGGTTCAATCTATTATTTTTGCTTGTGTTTTTTTTTTTTTTTTTGCTTTTGTATTATGGTTCAGTTAAAGTTCTTGGGTTATGTGGATGCTTGAATATCATTGGGATGGTGGTGTTGTGGTTTGATCCAGGTTTCCCCTACAAATGAATGTGTTCTGAATGCTTAATCCTCAGCCCATGACAGTTTGAGTATTATAACCTGTTGGAGGTGTGTTTTGGGGGTGAGATTATGGTTGTTAAAGCCAGCTCTCTTTACCAGTGTTTGGCACACCTTCCTGATGCTGTTTGCAGTGCTGTGGCACAGGTTATATCCACCCTCTGCTCATGCCATAGTTTGCCCTGCCATCATGGAGCTTCCTCTCGAATCCATAAGCCAAAATAAACCCATTCCTCAAAATAGCTGCTTTTTGGTCAGGTTCTTCATTGCAGCAACAAGAAAAAGTTTGACTACAATAGATGGATAAAAAAAAAAACAACTATGGGGAGTATTAAAGTTGAACCAAATGCATTGTATTTTACATCATGTATAATTATTAGTTTGTGGGGGCCAGGGGTGGACTGTGATTGGTTGATCCAGGTGTCCCCCACAAATGAATGTGTTGTGAATGCCTGATCCCCAGATAATGGCAGTTTTGGAATTGGAACCATGTTGGAGCTGTATTGTTGGGGGCTGTTTTATGGGTGTTATAGCCAGTTTCCCCTTGCCAGTGTTTGGCACACTCTGGTGATGCTGTTGTCTGCCGGATTTTGCCTAAGATGTGATGTCCACCCCTTTGCTCATGCCATCATTTTCACTTCTATCATGGAGCTTCCCCTCAAGTTCTTAAGGCAAAATAAACCCACTCCTCCAAAACAGCTTTTGGTTGGGTTCTTTTCTACAGCAATGAGAAAGTTGACTATAACAGATGCTGATGATCCCCAAGACTAGGAGGGCAGGAAGTACAGTATGAATGTGTTGATCTTCCCAGTATATGAACAAATGACAAATACCTGGGCTAAGAAGTCTGGGAGAGGCAGATAACCACACCACATAGATTTAGCCATGGCCATAGCAACTACCACCCACTGAAGGAACGGAATTTGACATGGAATGCTGGAAGGATAATATATATTTCAGTGCACAGACCCTTAAATAGGTATTAACCTGTTCATAATCAACATAGTTAGAAGCTCTGTCAAGAGGAGAAACTAAGGCTGCAGAGGAGATGAAGCCTGCTCAGAAGAAAACCTTGTCCTGCTGCGCATTCAAATGTGTGTAGTCATTTCACACCTGATTTATACTGTTAGATTTTCAACAGAGAACCTGCAATGATAATTGCCCCATTGAAATGTAGACTTAGTTCATTCTCTGCTAAGTGAGACTCAAAAAATGCTGTGTCATATCTTGGTGATTTTTATTTTTATGTAACATTGAGTTCTTTAAATATTCCATACATCATTGTAGCCCATCCTTGATGGATACTTATGAATTATATAGGGAGAATCATATTCCTCATAATTTGAAGCATATTTTATATTTTTTATAAAAAATTTTATAAGAAAAAATAAAATCTTGTTTGAAATTGTTTGTGTGTCCCTCATGTCATCCATATGAGTGACTGTTGTGTATGGGCAGGACCTGAGAAATAATTGTGGGTATTGTTTGCAAAATTTGAAATAGCTGCTTTCTTTTTTAAATAAATTAAATTTTATTTATCTATTTAGTGAATGTGTCTGTGTGTGCATACACATGTGCGTGTGTGTGTGTGCACACGCGTGCGTGCATGTGTGCTTACACATATGTGTGTATGTCTGGGGAAGCCAGAGGGCAAACTTGAGTATAGTTTGTTGGGGGCGTCTACAGTTTCCTTCCTAGAACTCACCAAATAGTCCTGACTGCTTGGCCAGTGAGACCCAGTGATTCCCCTGTCTTTGGCTTCAAGTGTGTGGCACCATGTCAACCTTCTTTTACATAGGTCTTGGGATTGCACTCAGATCCTCATACCTGCATAGGAAACACTTTATGAATGATCTTTCTCCCTAGCCAACCTGCTCTGCTTAGTTCAGCTGAGTCTCATAAACTTACTCCTGTGTTGGTTTCTCCTTGACTCTGAACTTTCTCTCTCTCTCTCTCTCTCTCTCTCTCTCTCTCTCTCTCTCTCTCTCTCACACACACACACACACACACACACACACACACACACACCACACTTGTGTTAGATTCTAAAAGGTGATTGACTCACAGGAAATGTTGTGATTATTGAGAGCAGAAATATTGTATGCCTTGAGAAAAATGAACTTGGGCTGCCTTTCACCCCCATAAAGGTACTTCATTAGTCATTATCTGACTTAATATACTTGTGACAACTAGGTAAATTCATTTTTGGAATGTATGAACATTCCCCTAGCTTCTACACACAGCAAACACTACAAATATCACCAGATAACATCTGAGTCCCACAGCAGACTTCCTTGCCCTGCTGTAACTCACCTAGCAGATGTGTCTACCAATGTATTTGAACTGTTTCTTGATTCATGATTTTCTTTGATCTTTTAA
>PVHP010048706.1:0-12449 GCA_004024765.1 Zapus hudsonius
CTTGAACTCATGGTGATCCTCCTACCTCTGCCTCCCAAATGCTGGGATTAAAGGCATGCTCCACCACACCTGGCTTTTATTTATTATTTAAAAAAATTTTTTTTCCGAAGCCAGGTGTGGTGGCGCACATCTTTAATCCCAGCATTCGGGAGGCAGAGGTAGGAGGATCACCATGAGTTCAAGGCCACCCTGAAACTACGTAGTGAATTCCAGGTCAGCCTGGACTAAAGTGAGACCCTACCTTGAAAAAACAAAAAAAAAAAAAAATTTAAATACAGGACTCTCTGATCACAAATTCTTCAACCTAAACCACTAGGAACATATTCTCTTATCTCAAGAAAAAATCTGGATCTGCTGGGATTAAAGGAGGATTGCTATGAGTTAGAGGTCAGCCTGGAACTACAAAGTGAATTCCATGTCAACCTGGGCTAGAGTGAGACCTTACCTCGAAAACAAACAAACAAAGAAGGTGCTAGATCTTAATGTGTTGATAAGAGATGATATATTGCTTTTTAAATAAGTAAAAACTGTTTTTAAAGAAAAACACCTACTCCATCTGGAGAAATGGCTTAGCAGGAAAGAACACTTGCTACATAAACATGAGACCTGAGGGAGCCTGAGATTGCCCTAGTTTGATTCCTGTAAGTATCCACTATACAGCTGGGCATGGCCACAAATGTCTGTAACCCCAGTCCTGGTGGGGAACAGAGACCAGAGAATTACTGACACTGGTGAAAACAGTAAGCTCTCAGATCGAGAGAAACCGTCTCAAGGAAACGTGGATGAGTAATAGAGGAAGATACCCTAAGGTCTTCCCTAGCCTTGGCATGCATGCAACACAGGGCACATGCATCTACACATAAGTATACATATACCATACCTAGACACCACACACACACACACACACACACACACACACACACACACACACACACACACACACACACAACTTATTCTAATTTCTGCAATTTAATATGAGAAGCTTAAGTCATAAAGAGCTTAATGAAGGTCTTTTAATTTTACTAATATGGTTGGATTACTCTGAATGAGCCTCATTTTTTAAATATTTTATTTATTTATGAGAGAGAGAGAGACAGAGAGACAGAGAATGGTGCGCCAGGGCCTCTAGCCCAGGCTCACGAACTCCAGACACATGCTCCACTGTGCAACTGGCTTTACGTGGGTACTGGGGAATGGAACTCAGGTCCTTTTGCCTTGCAGGCAAAAGCCTTAACCACTAAGCCATCTCTCCAGCCCGAGCCTCTATTGGCACAGCTAAAATGTTGACCATAAATAATGCATTTTGAGCTGAGTTCACTGATTTTATTTTATTTTTGGGTTGTTTTTTTTTTTTTTTAGTTTTTAAAAAAATATTTATGTTTATTTGTAAGCAGAGAGGTATAAACAGAGAGTATGGGTGTGCTGCTTTGTGCATCTGGCTTTACTTGGGTTCCAGGGAATCAAACCCTGGTAGTTAGGCTTTGCAGGAAAGTGCCTTAACCGCTGAGCCATCTCTCCGGCCGCCAGTTTCTTCTTCTCCTTCTCTGCCTTCTTCTCCTTCTCCTCCGTCTCCTCCTTCTCCTCCTCTTCCTTCTCCTCCCCCCTCCTTCCCCCCTCCTCCCTCCTCCCTTCCTTCCTCCCTTTCTTTTTTTTTTGTTGTTGTTTGTTTTTAGGTAGGGTCTTGCTCTAGCCCCGGCTGACCTGGAATTCACTAGGTTGGTCTTGAACTCATGGTGGTCAAAACAAAAACAAAAAAAAAAGAAAAAAAATGTTTCCACAAATACTTATATAAAGATGTTTGTATCACTCTGTTTTTTTTTAATATTTTATTTATTTATTTCCAAGGGAGGGCATAGAATGGACATGCCCAGGCCTTCTAGCTGCTGCAAATGAACTCCAGATGCTGCAAATGAACTCCAGATGCATGTGCCACTTTGTGCATCTGGCTTTACATAGGTACTGGGTACCAGGTCATTAGGCTTTGCAGGCCAGTGCCTTAAGTAATGAGCCATCCCTCCAGCTCATGAAGGAATTTTTTTTTTTTTCGAGATAGGGTCTCACTCTAGCCCAGGCTGACCTGGAATTCACTCTGTAACCTCAGGGTGGTCTTAAACTCCTGGTGATCCTCCTACCTCTGCCTCCCTAGTGCTGGGATTAAAGGCATGCGCCACCACGCCCGGCTCATGAAGTAATTTTTGAAGTGGTAGTTATGTTTTCCCTCATAATGGTGGTAATAGTTTAATCTCCCTCCCTCCCTCTCCCTCTTTCCCTCTCTATCTCCTTCCCTCTCTCCTTCTCTCTCTCTCTCTCTCTCTCTCTCTCTCTCTCTCTCTCTCGTGTGTGTGTGTGTGTGTGTGTGTGTGTGTGTGTGTGTGTGTAAATGGATCAATCACTTCAAGCATTATGTCATATGCCTGTAATCTCACCAGGCCAAAGCAGGAGAATGGAGAGTTTGAGCCCATCATGGGTCACATGGTGAGACCCTGTTTCAAAAACAAATACGGTGTGGTGGTGGCACACCTTTAATCCCAGGCAGTGGTGGGAGGATCCCTGTGAGTTGGAGGCCAGCCTGGGACTACAGAGTGAGTGCCAGGTCAGCCTGGGTTAGAGTGAGACCCTACCTCAGAAGGGAAAAAAAAAAAAACAAACCCTGATCATTTATAAGCTTTATGTGTAATTTTAAGATATCTGTTATACCTCACCAAAATTACAAAGGAAAAAAACTAAAAGGATATTAAAAAATAAAGCTTCTGGGCTGGAGAGATGGCTCAGTGGTTAAGGCACTTGCCTCCAGTGCCTAAGGCCCCGGGTTCAATTCCCCAGGACCCACGTAAGCCAGACCCACAAGGTGGTGGCCCTGGTTTTCTCTCTCTCTCTCTCTCTCTCTCTCTCTCTCTCTCTCTCTCTCTCTCTCTCTCTCTCTCTCTCTGTCTGCTTGAAAGTGAATAAATAAAAATATTTAAAAAAATAAAAATAAATAAAGCTTCTAGGGGCTGGAGAGATGGCTTAGCAGTTAAGGCATTTGCTTGCAAAGCAGAAGGACCCAAGTTTGATTTCCCAGTACCCACATAAAGCCAGATGCACAAGGTGGTGCATGTATCTGGATTTCATTTGCAGTGGCTAGAGACCCTGGAGTACCCATTCCCATTCTCTCTCTCTTCTCCTCCCTCCCTTCCTCCCTTCTTTCTCTCTCAAACAAATAAATAAATAAAACTTCTAGGCTGGAAAGATGTTTCAGTGTTTAAAAGCATTTACTTCTTAATTATGAGGGCTTCTCGAGCCAGAGACCACTATGTTCGACTCCCCAGAGCCCATATAAAAGGCTGGGCATAGCCATGCACAGTTATAACCCCAGTTTGCAATGGGCAGAGACCGAGGAATCACTGGGGCTCGATGATGGATAACAGCTCCTGGTTGAGCTCCTGGTTGTATTCTCAAGGAATACAGGGATGGGCAATAAGATGGTCTCCTCTGGCCTACACATGCACACGCACAGGACATGTACATCTGCACGTACACACATGCATGCACCATACTATATTATACTCTATTCAAACAAAAATACCCTTAGCATAAAAGATGCATGTCACCGGGCGTGGTGGCACACACCTTTAATCCCAGCACTCGGGACGCAGAGGTAGGAGGATCACCATGAGTTCGAGGCTACCCTGAGACTATGTAGTGAATTCCAGGTCAGCCTGGACTAGAGCGAGATCCTACCTCGAAAAAAAAAAAAAAAAAAAGAGGAAAAGGCCAGATGTGGTAGCACATGCCTATCAGAGGCAGAGACAGAAGTATCACAAGCTAGTTTAAGACAGCCAAAGATGTAGTGAAACCCTGCAAGGGAGAGGAGGGGAAAGATATTGTAATCTCCTTTCTTTCATTTTTGTGCATGGTTGTGCACATGCGAATCTAGAGGAATATATTGGATGTCTCTCCTCAATTGCTCCATTCGTTTCTGTGAGGCAGTCTCGTTGACCCTGGAGCTGCTGGTTTTGATCAGACTACCTGACCAGTGAGCCCAGCACACTGGTTAAAAAGTGTTAGTGGTCATGTGCAGTGGTTTGCATGGGTGCTGGGGAAATAAACTCTGGGTACATCAAGCCTTCATGCTTATGCAGCAAGTGCTCTTGTCCCAATGAACCATCTCCAAGTCCCACTTCTTATTTTAAAATGTCTTCAGATCACCAAAGCTCAAGTAACAAAAGGAAAACAGATTTATTGAACTTTATATCAAAGTTAAAAACTTCAGGGCCAGGAAGATGGTTCATTGGTTAAAGGTGGTTGCTTGCAACTCAAAGAAAACCTCCAAAAAAAAAAAAAAGTTCCTTCTCGGGCTGGAGAGATTGCTCAGTGGTTAAGGCACTTGCCTCCAGTGCCTAAGGCCCTGGGTTCAATTCCCCAGGACCCACATAAGCCAGACCTACAAGGTGGTGGTCCTGGTGTTCTCTCTCTCTCTCTTTCTCTCTCTCTCTGTATATCTCTGCTTGAAAATGAATAAATAAATATTTAAAAAAAAAAAAAGTTCCTTCTCTCCTGGCTCATCCCTTTAATCCCAGTGTTCAGGAAGCTGAGGCAGGAGATCGCTTTGAGTTCCAGAACAGCCTGTGCTAGTTTAAGTCCTTGTCTCAATTTAAAAAGAAGGGGGTGGAGGCTGGAGAGATGGCTCAGCGGTTAAGGCACTTGCCTCCAGTGCCCAAGGCCCCTGGTTCAATTCCCCAGGACCCACATGGGCCAGACCCACAAGTTGGTGGCCCTGGTGCGCGCTCTCTCTCTCTATCTCTCTGTCTCTCTCTCTCTCTGCTTGAAAAATGAATAAATAAAAATATTTTTAAAAAAAAAAGGGGGTGGAGAGAATGCTCAGTGGTTAAGGCAGTTCTCTGCAAAACCTAACCAACCGGCTGTCAGAGGGAGAATGGGTGCGACAAGGCCTCCAGCCACTGCAAATGAATTCCAGACACATGCGCCACCTTGTGCATCTGGCTTTACATGTGTACTGGGAAATCAACTCAGGTCCTTTCACTTTGCAGGCATGTATTTTAACCATTAAGCCATCTCTCCAGCCCAATAAATAAAATATCTTAAAAAAAAGAAAACCTAACAACCCAAGTTCAATTCTCCAGTATGCATGTAAAGCCAGATGCACAAAGTGGTGCATGCATCTAGAGTTTGTTCGCAGCTACTGTAGGCCCTGATGTGCCCATTCTCTGTCTCCTATTTTGTAAATCAATAAAAATATTTAAATAAAAAAGAGTGCCAGGACTGGAGAGATGGCTCAGCGGTTAAGGCACTTGCCTCCAGTGCCTAAGACCCTGGGTTCAATTCCCCAGGACCCACATAAGCCAGACACACAAGGTGGTGGCCCTGGTGCTTTCTCTCTCTCTCTCTCTCTCTCTCTCTCTCTCTCTCTCTCTGCTTGAAAATGAATATGAATAAATTAAAAAAAAAGAGTGCCAGAGAAGATGGCTTTGAGTTTAGAGGCACTTGCCTACAAAGCCTGCCCCCCACCCATGTTTAGTTCCCAAGCCACCCACATAAGCCCAATACAAAAAATGGTGTAGCAGATGGAGGATCACAGTGAGTTTGAGGTCAGCCTGGAACTACAGAGTGAGTTCTAGGTCAACTTGGGCTAGAGTGAGACCCTACCTTGAAAAAACTAAATAAATAAATAAATACAAGGGGTGGAGAGGTGGCTGCTCAGTGGTTAAAGGTGCTTGCTTGCAAAGCCTGACAGCCTGGATTTGATTCCCCAGCGCCCACCTAAAGCAAGATACACAAAGTGGCACATTCATTTGCAGTGGCAGGAGGCCTTGGCATGTCCATACTCATTCTCTTTTTGTCTGCCTCTTTCTCTCTGTCTCAATAAATAAATAAAACTATTTAAAATAAAAGCAATAATCACACCAAATCTCACACATAGCCCTATAGTGCTAGAATTAGAATCCATGTATCAGGTGTTGGGTGAGATAAATCCCCCGCCCTTTTTTTTTTTTCCTGGGGGAGGGTGGTAACTTCCAGAAGAGAAAAATTTTGTTCCTTGGCATGTGCTTTACCCTGTTCCCTTTGAGGTGCAGTCTTCTCTGGTTTTCCACTACTTCCCTTTGACCAGGGTACCTCTTTAGTTATACTCAATGTCTTAGGAATACCTCCTCCTCTTTAGAGTTTAACAGGCTTTCACATATGTAGCTATGTTCTTTTAATGTGATTTTTGTCCTCTTTTGCTTGAAACCCAGAAGAATTGGCTTGTTCCTTCTCTGGCCTTGAGCCAGATGTCATAACTTCAGGCAGTGCCACGCTACATATCTCCAGCAGTTTGAAATGGAGAACTGAGTTAGAGATAAGATCAGCAGCTTTAGGTGATGGCATTGTTTCAAATAAACCATGCGTGACCCAAAGCTTCCACTTCAAATGGGGAATGAAATTGCTTCATCCTTTGACAGCTTGCTCCATGAAAGAAATTTATCTTCACTTAATTGCTTTAGATCCCAAGAGGCTACATACAGTAATTTCTAGGAGATAATTATATCAAATTTAAAAAATATATAACTGTGGACGTGAACATGCAACTGCTGTGGACTGGAAGGGAGATAGGAGGGGGCACCAAAGGTCTTGCTCAACTTTCTGCAGGCTTCCGTTCTCATTCTGGGTGTCCCCCAGGGTCCCAGACTATTGGGGCCTGTGGTCCAGCTTTGTACTGCTAGGGTTAAAGCATCTGGCTTACTGCTGTAAGGGGGTAGCATTTTGCTCAAACTCCTGAAGTAGGGAGGAGTCTGGCTGGCGGGCTAGCTTCCGGCTGCATGTCTTCATCTAGCCCTGCTGGGCACAGTCTGCCTGCACTGTGGGCCAGAGCCACTGGGGGGGTTCTGGTCAGTAGCAGCTGAAAACCAACAAACTTGTTGATTTTAAAACAAGACTATTTAGATGTTCGGGATAAACTTCCTGTAGATGGGGACAGACTCCCTAATCTAGGCATGTTTGAATTTTTAGTTCTGGTTTCCTTGGCCTTTATATTTGAAGACTAAGCTTCCATTTCTGTTATTTTCACTCGTCTCAGCTTTACCAGTTTTTACTCCATGTTTTTCTCTTCTGATATTCCAAAGTTTAGCTTATCACCTCTTCCTAAGTAACTCTTGCCATGTTGTATAATAACCCCTAGAATGACCACGCATGTTTTCAAAGTATGAACACAGTTCTCCTGGGTCATTTCTCACAACTTTTTGTCTGCATCTCCCTTTAAGACTGCACACTGAACATTAGTCTAAGAACTTCCTGATGTTTCTGTTTTTCGAGGTAGGGTCTCGCTCTAGTCCAAGCTGACCTGGAATTCACTATGTAGTCTCAGGGTGGCCTTGAACTCACGGCAATCCTCCTACCTCTGCCTCCCAAGTGCTGGGATTAAAGGCGTGCGCCACCACGCCCGGCGCTTTTTTAAAAAATATTTTATTAATTCGTTTTCAAGTAGAGGGGGGGGGGAGAGAACCAGGGCCACCGCGTTGTGGTCACTTCCTGATGTTTCTAATTGACTTCCCTGAGTGTCTGGTGTGGTGCTACTCATCTTATGAGAACATGTGAGTAAGAACAGTGGGGCACAGCTGAGTGACATGGTTTAGGGATAATCCTGCCCTAGAGACAGTGGAGAGCTGACTTGCAGGGCAAGGGGGCTTTTGCATCCTATACTAAGATCAGTGAATGCTTAAACGAACATGCAGTGGGGGAGGGAGTGCCCAAATCCATCACCTTGGCCAGATGCCAGGAGACTCTTTAAAGCCACAGACAGCTATTTCCCATCACATTCTATGCAGACAATCCCATGACACCTTCTGCTCACAGGAGTCATCCTTTGGGTGTCCTTTGTTCCTTCTCAATCAGGGTTGGTCAGATTCCTTGGCTCAGTTGGGAGGAGAGGTACCTTTCCTTTTAAACTCACACCCAAGAAACCTGACAGCTATAATGAGTAAGCCAGTTTGCATTTAGAAAAGGTCATGCTTATATGCCTCTGAGGGAATCTACAGCAAGCACTGGCACATTTCCTGGAGTCGCATCAAGGGGTTTTGAAGGAATTACACTTTTGTTCACATCCAAAACATGAGCATCAGTGCCAGAGTATTTGTTCTACTTAAGTCCTTTGAGCGGGAAAATATTTCTATGTACTACCACCTCTGGTGACCTCATGGAGTGATTTTTCTCTTACCCATCTGTCTGTTGGTCTAAGAGTAGAAACCTAAGAGACACTGCCCAGCTTAGCATGGTGGCATACGCCTGTAATCCCAGCACTTGGGAAGTGGAAGCAGAAGGATCAGGAGTCCAAGGTCAGTCTTAGCTACATGAGACCTTGTTGAAAAAAGCCAAAAAGAGGTGACACTGATCCACTTTTGAGCTGAAATACATGGATCTTAGCTGGGTGTGGTCACACACACCTTTAATCCTGGCACTGGGGAGCAGAGGTAGGAAATTTACTGTGAGTTTGAGGCTAGCCTGGGACTATAGAGTGAGTTTCAGGTCAGCCAGTGCTAAAGTGAGTCCCTACCTCTCACCCAGGCAAGGTCTCATGTTAGCCCCAGGCTGGCCTACAGGGATCTTCCTACCTCTGCATCATTATTTTAAACACCCTCCCAAGCTTCATCCTAAACCTCCAGTTAGTGAGATGCTTACATTTGTTTATGAACTTGTTTATTTGTAGATACGATCTCATTACAGAGCTCAAGCTAGCCTAGAACTTGAGATCCTAACTTGAGATCTGTCTCCCTCAACTGCCTGAGAGCTGTGATTCCAGGTATGTGTCAGCAAGCCAGACAGGTTTGTTTATTTAGACAGCTTTGCTATTTCTTTTTTTCTTTTTATATTTTATTTATTTAAAAAGAAAAGAAAAGAAAGAGGCAGACAGAGAGCGAATGGGTGTGACAGGGCCTCCAGCCACTGCAAATGAACTCCAGACACATGTACGTACACCTTTAATCCCAGCTCTTGGGAGGCAGAGGTAGGAGGATCACCATGAGTTCGAGGCCACCCTGAGACTACAGAGTGAATTTCAGGTCAGCCTGGGCTAGAGTGAGACCCTACCTCAAAAAAAAAATAATTGAGCTGCAGAGGTTGAGATGCTTGCCTGCAAAGCCTAATGACCTGGGTTTGATTCCCCAGTATCCATGTAAACCAGGTGAATAAAGTGGTTCATGTGTCTGGAGTTCATTTGTGGTGGCTAGAGGCCCTGGCATGCCCTATGCCCATGCTTGCACTCTCTCGCGCTCTCTCTCTTCTCTTCTCTTCTCTTCTCTTCTCTTCTCTTCTCTTCTCTTCTCTTCTCTTCTCTTCTCTTCTCTTCTCTTCTTTCTGTCTCCTCTCTGTCTCTATAATTGAAATATCTATCTATCCATGATAATGGAGCCAGGTGTAGTGGCACACACCTTTAATCCTAGTACTTGTGAGGCACAGATAGGAAGATGGAGGCCAGCCTGGGACTACAGGAATGAATTCTAGATCAGCCTGGGCTACAGTGAGACCCTGCCTCAAAATAATCCTAATAACTGAACTTGAAAGTGTCTTCAGGCCGGGCGTGGTGGCGCACACCTTTAATCCCAGCACTCTGGAGGTAGGAGGATTGCTGTGAGTTCAAGGCCACCCTGAGACTACATAGTGAATTCCAGGTCAGCCTGGGCTAGAGTGAGACCCTACCTCGAAAAACCAAAAAAAAAAAAAAAAAAGAAAGAAAGAAAGAAAGTGTCTTCAAACCAAAAAGCCAACAAGTCTGCCCTCTATAAGAATTAAGCCATCTTTGATGCATTTTTATAGATTTTATGAATCCAGTTATACTAGTATGTTTATTAAAATTTGCCCTAAGGATTTTTGTCTGACTTAGGGTAATGTGTGTTTTGTGTGTGTTAAGGTATATGTCTGTTGCTTTGGAAAGAAGCATATCAAATTCAAATTCTAAGCAAAGAAATACAGACTTTTCTAGGATTTAGGGTCACATCAGGAGTAGGCGGGAAGAATAAATTTGACATAGAATATTGAGAAGAAATGACATTGATAAAAAGAAAGAAATAGCATTTAATTTGCGCCTCTCTCTCTCTCTCTCTCTCTCTCTCTCTCTCTCTCTCTCTTAAAATCTTAAAAATTAAGACTTTTAAGCCTGGTATGGTGGTGCACACCTTTAATCCCAGAGCTCTGGAGGCAGAGGTAGGAGGATCGCCATGAGTTCGAGTCCACCCTGAGACAACATAGTGGGTTCTAGGTTAGCCTGGGCTGGGCTAGAGACCCTATCTCAAAAAAAAAAAACAAATATATGTGTCTGTGTGTGTGTGTATATATATATATATATATATGTCTGTGTATATATATATATAATACATAATTTTTATATTCTAAGCCCATCATCATGGTGGCGCATACCTTTTTTTTCTTTTTTTTTTTTTAATTTTATTTATTCATTTCAAGCTGAGAGAGAGAGAGCGCACCAGGGCCACCACCCCGTGGGTCTGGCCCATGTGGGTCCTGGGGAATTGAACCCAGGGCCCTAGGCACTGGAGGCAAGTGCCCCAACCGCTGAGCCATCTCTCCAGCCCATCTTTTTCTTTTTTTTAATTTATTAGGTACTTCCCATAATTAGACCATTGGAAGGCTGAAATAAGAGGATTTTTGTGAGCTCCAGGCCAGCCTGGGACTACAGAGTAAGTTCCAGGTCAGCCTGGGCTAGAGTGAGACCCTACATTGAAAAAGAAAAATTAAGTCTAACTAGACCCTGTCTCAAGCACAAACAAAAAAAACAAACAAAAACCAAACAAACAAACAAAAAACTGTAGCAGCAGCAACAGTCAGAAAGAAGACTGAGGCATGTAGCTCAGTGGTAGAGCCCTTGCCTACATGGGTTCAGTCCCTAGCACTGCCGAAAGTTGTGTTTTTTTAAATATTTTTCTCTACTTGCCAGCAGAGAGAGAAGAGAGACAGAGAGAATGGGCATACCGGGGCCTCCAACCACTGCAAACAAACGCCAGATGCATGGGCCACTTTGTGGACCTGGCTTTGCGTGGGTACTGGGAACTAAAACCTGGATGGTTAGGGCTTGCAGGCAAGCACCTTAACCAGTGAGCCATCTCTCTATCCCCCTCCCTTCCTTTTTTTTTTTTTTTTTTTTTTTTTGGTTTTTCGAGGTAGGGTCTCACTCTAGCTCAGGCTGACCTGGAATTCACTGTGTAGTCTCAGGGTGGCCTTGAACTCACAGCGATCCTCCTACCTCTGCCTCCCGAGTGCTGGGATTAAAGACGTGCGCCACCACGCCTGGCTACCTCCCTCCTTTTTTTAAGTAATGGTAAATGCATTAGGATTCCATAATACTGTTCATTGCAGTGTTTCTCTAGAATGTCTCTAAAGATTCCCAGTGGAGCGATGTACTTCTCAGAGTAGACAGGAACACTTAACAAATAAGATGAGAGTCCTAGAGCCCAGAGGCCATCAGACCCAGCAGGATAAAGGTACTTTTTGGCCTTGGGCAGCCAGAAGCAGCAGATTTGTTGTGTTTTGTTTTAATGTTGCCTTATGACTCTTGTGCAGAAAAGCCCTCCAGTAATACTTTGGACCATGAATGGAACTTGTCTCTCCATACCATCCTCTATCAGCTTTTCTTGTTTTCAGAATTGTACTAGGCCAGCTCAGCAACTAGCCAGTTCACTAAAAATGCCTTCTCCACCTTACTGTGCTGGGGCCTTCACCCCAGCCTTATTCTCTTCCGTGTGCAGAGATAACCTCTTCATTACAGCATTTGGGTTTTCCCACACTGCAGTTGATCTGTTGCCATGCTACCAAAATGCCTGTGCTTACCACTTGGGTGTTCTGGTGTCCCAACTACTCCACCCAATCTCCTCAGCTCTACCCTCTCTCTGGGTTGCTGTGCCGGAACGATATTCCTCTTGAATTTCAGCATGTGCAGTCTGCTTTGGGTGGAGCCTTGAGCTGTTCACAGGAGTGCTGGTAATGTCTGGCCTTCATTGCTGCCAAAGGCAAAAAACTGGCTTCTTCTCAGTTTAAAGCACATTATTTGAATTGTTGGGGCAGAGTTAAGATGGAGGGTGGGGTGTTTTCAGGAAATGATTATAAGCCATCTATAAGTGCAAATGAAGTTTTTGAAAAATGGATTGGTACCCCCTTCCAAAATAAAAAATAAAAACAGCAGACACACACACACACACACACAGAGTGTTCCTCAGGACTCCATCAGAGATCCACACCCTATTGTTCTGCTGAGCTTAACTTTGATACTGTTTTAGGGAAAAAATCCTTTGTTAAAACTCTTCTCTGGCTGGACATGGTGGTGCACGCCTTTAATCCCATCACTCTGGAAGCAGAGGTAGGAGGATTGTTGTGAGTTCAAGGCCACCCTGAGACTCCGTAGTGAATTCCAGGTCAGCCTGGACTAGAGCGAGACCCTACCTCGAAAAACCAAAAAAAAAAAAAAAAAA
>PVHP010048707.1:0-12436 GCA_004024765.1 Zapus hudsonius
CTGATCTCTGGAGGCAGAGAGATGGGCAGCATTCACTGGGGGAAGGTCACAGTCACAAGAGAATGGCAGCATGTCACTATGCCTTCTCCATTTGGGGGCCTTCACGACCAAGGTCTGTGGCTGCTGAGTTTCCGAAGAAGCAGAAGAGGGCCCATGGGACAGCCAGCCTTACTCTCCTCAGAACCAAGAGCCAGAGAGAAAAAAAGATGTTGGCTCTCCATCTGCAGAACTCTTGGTAATTTTCAGGGTAATTCTGACTTCTCAAATCTTTCTTCAGTGCTGCTCTAATAGGTACCTTGGCTACAGGATGATGGCTGTGTGACCTGCCCTGTGGTGAATTGCTGTGAGCATTAACTGAGAGTAGACAGAAGGCACATGGGTGGTGCTGGGCGCAGGGGGCTTTCACCGCAGGACCACTACTAAGAGCCTGCTATGTTATGAGGAGTCCCACTATGCTGGGTCAGAAGGGCTGGCAGCAATGACATGAGCCCCCAAGTGTGTTTCCACAGCAGAGATGGGGCCACCAGCCACCCGACAGGCCTCTGCATCAGGACTAGATAGAACACCCCCTACTTCTTGTATCCCAGGCTATCTAACTGCCCACAGGGGAAGAGTGTGAGTACAGTCAGTGACAGGGTCTGCCACAGACCAACTTCGGTCAGGGTGACTGCAGAGTGGGAGAGTTCCCCCCAGGGGTCACAGAAGTGCCAAGCCTGCAGCCTCCACTATAGTAGATGGAGGACCAGGTCCATCACCTTCTTTGCCCTGGCTGGAGTCAGGAGCTTCCTGACAGGGACCCACTCCCTCAAGTGGCCATATCTACCAGCTGCCGGATGCGCTCATAGATGAGCAGCTGTGGGAAGGAGGCTTCCACCGGCTCGACCACGAAGCGTAGCTTGCTGTCAGCCAGCTTCTCCAGTGCGTGCAGGGAGGCGCGGAAATGATCATAGGCCTCGCATGTGACATCCAAGTGTTTCAGCGTGAAGTTGAACCTGTGAACCAGTTGGTAGATAGCAAAGAGCCATCACAATCAGGGAGGGGCTTCCTCACAGTTTGCTTCCCGAGCAGCCCGAGCTCAGTTCTCATGGCTGCGCTTCAACTGCCCAGCCTTGGAGAGGCTCCTTCACTTCATGGATGTGGTCATGGAGGCCACACCTCTGAAAGACAGAGGTCCTGCCTGGGAGTTGAGGGTGTGTGCTGTGAGCACCTGTTGAGAGCAGAGGCTCAGCAGAGCTGCAGGCCTCCTGCAGGAGGAGCAAAGGAAAGGCTGTGGCAGAGGGAGCTGTGTAGAATGTTGGAGGCACAGAGGAAGAAACTGCCAGGAGCCCTGCCATTAGCACCTTTGAACACCAGAATCTGCAAGTGGATTTCCCTTGAACTCAAACTTTCTGCCTCCCTCCCTCTTCTTTCCCTAATCATTCATTTTGAAAAATCTCAAACACCCCACAGGAGTAGGAACAGTATAGACAATTGTCATGAGCCTGTCATCCAGCTTCAGCGACTGCTGACCCCTAGCCACTGGGCTCCTTCTGTACTACCAGAGTGCCCCCACCCCAGATCAACACACAAATGCCAGGCATCTGTCAGTATGTTATCTGGAAAAGAGGACTCTTTCCTCATAATAAATTTAGCAATTACTGTTTTCTCTCTTTGTTTTTCTTGAGATAGGGTGTCATACAGCCCAAGCTGCCTCAAACTCACAATGTAGCTGAAGGTAACTTTGAACTTCTAATCCTTCTGCCTACCCCTCCAGGATGCTGGGATTACAGGTGTGTTTTACCATGCCAGGATAAGCAGTAAGTTTTAAACATTATAGCATTCAATTTTCCCCAAATTTCTTGTTTACAGTCTATAAACCTGGGCTCCAAACAAGGCCTCTTTGTTTCTCCAGTCAGCCAGCATGTCCGAGATAAATAGTGCTGAAGGAGGATCTTGTCTTGTGGGCATAGCCTCGCAAGTGACCTCACAGAGGACACACCACCACCACATGGGAATTGCTGTTGCTATAAAGAGATTTGCTCACTCTTACCTTAATCTTTAGCCATTTCAGTCTTTCCTTTTTAGGTTTTGTTGAAGACATAGGAACACAGAGAATATCCATATTTACACACGCACACACACAGAGACATACACACACGCACGCACGTGATGGCTTCGGCATGTGTAAGCAGATGCTGGGGTTAAGGTGAGGGGCCCAGAAGGCATTACTCCCTTGATGTGGCTGGGAGACCAATCCACGTGTCTCCCAGGCTTCCTCTCTTCCTTTGAAAATGGGGCAGAGCACAATGACAATACAGGGGAGGTACTAGCTGAGGGTCGAGTGCCCTGCAGAGAGCTTACCTCTTCTCTACAGACAAGATGGCTGTGCAGGCATTTTTCAGTCTGTGGGCAAGTCGGGAGAGTGTGTTAAACAGAGCATCAGTTAAGTCGTCATCATAGAAAACTGTTGGAACAAAAGTGTGGGGAAAAGTGAAACTTTGGGCACAAATACACTGAGACGCATGGGAACACCACAGAGGGGATCCTTATTATCATAGAACAGCAGCAGCTGTGGCAGAACGTTCTAGAAAAATGCTGCAAAGATGCATAGCGAGACTGTTCCTCTTACTCCTTCTTGAGCAAGTGGCCATGTAGCTCAAGCCTCTGGCACATGGCTGCATGGTACCTGCCATGACCCAGAAGAATCTCCTCTCAGGACAGGATGGAACCCCAAGAACATTAACTTCCTCGGAGTCTGGGTTTGTTGCTGTCTTATGTGTCAGAACTTCCGTCTACATCATTTCTGCTATGGACTTCCAGCCACGTGATCAGGAGCTTGCTGAGGAGGAGGGTGACTTTGGGGAAACACAGCTGTCTACTGCTGTCCCTACTAGACAAACCCTAAGGAGCCATTCTTGTGGCTGTTGGTGGCAGCCCAGTGCAGGGTGCGTGGAATTTTATGTCTCCCTGAAATGGTCAAGCACAGGTGCCGAGGACTTGGTGGAGGGGAGGGGACAATGTACCTCACAGGTAATGAAATGGACATGTGGTGGCAGAAAGCCTTCTCACCTTCAGCTGCCAACAGTACAGTAGTGTGATCATACAGGTCAGCGATGTCCTCCTCCGACCAGCTGAAGGGGACCTCGGGATCTACCAAAGAAGAGAAGGCATGGGGCTTATTCCTCCCTCCAATGGCCACCAGTCACACTGCAGACCAACTGGAAGAAGCTTTAGGGCAAGAAACAGAGTTGGCCTGCTCCCCAGGACCCTAGCTTCAGGGTTAAACAGTTAAGGAATCATGCACTTCCCACAGGGGCAAGTAGACTCCAGCTTGTCCAGCAGCCACGTAAGAACATTACCTGTTCACCAGCAGGGCTCTCTCACCCCAATGTACTGCTGTGCAACCCCAAGAAACTGGCTATACCTCTCTGGATGTTTGCTTGTTTGTTTGTAGAAAGGCCTAATAAAACCTCTCTCAGAGGAGTCCAAGGGCTCACAGCAGAGTGTGTAAGGCAGGTTCTCAATTCGGTTGATCTATCTGCTAGTCTGCCCTTTGACAGGAAAAAGAAAAGAAGCTCCTATATAAACAGAAAGCACCTGTGTCTGGCATCATTTGTAGAAGAAATTTAGAAACTCTCCCATTGCACTTCCTGGAATCCTGGTTCCCTGGGACATGCCACAGAGGTCACACCCTAGCTTCTGAGTGCTGGTTCCCACTCACAGCTCAGGGATGGTCACATCTCCCCATGGTGACCTCAGGGTCTGAACAGCAACATGAACGTCAGGAGTACAGTACATGGCAGGTGCCCATCAACAACTATGGCTTAGTGGCCAGTGGACAAGACCTGTCATGAGATGGTGGGGCACAGAAGCAGCTAGGACACTGTGGCTCAGTCAGGCCACAGAGCAGAGACCTCAGGGTGTCAAAAGGAGCCAGAGAACCAAGGGGACACTGAAGAAAACGCACCTGTGCAGAGGTCATCTTTCAGCCAGTCCAGCTCTCTGACCTTCACTATACCTCCTGCAACACAAGAACCCAAGTGCACGTGAGGACAGACCATACTCACCTACCCATCTCTCCATCTAACCACTATTGGTCCACACATCTCTTAGCTTCCTGCCCGCCTTCCACTCAATCCTCCCTTCCTCTTTAGCATATTTGGAGAGTTCAGGGTCAGCAACTGTACCAACACAGGGAATGTAAACATTTATGAGTCCTGGCCCCATCCTTGGAGATGGCAGGTCAGCACACCACTAGAGCCTGTGTGATTAGAATCACGCTAAAAGGATGGTTCAAATGCATGGAGGTAAAGGGACGGGCAAGTCAGCCTGGGGGATGTCAGGAAGGCTTCACAGCCCTTCCAAGGTGTGTGATCTTCTACCTACTGAAGTCATGGCAAGCCACTAGCCTGTCAGGTTGCAAAGGGCAGCCTCCTCAGGGTCCCCATTTGGGTGCCTCTCCCACCTGTCTTGCAGCTGGGCCTCACCTCCAGGGGCAGCCAAGTGGCTGTTGATGGTGATATTTTGCTGGCACATGGTAAGGAGGTCTGCACCGACATCTGGAATGGCAGAAGGGCACCCTGTGAGGCCATGTGTGAGCCAGTGTCTCCCAGCTGCCTGGCTTCTCTGACCCTGTGGCATATCCTGTTGCTGTGGCAGAACTGATTCAGTGCAGTGACCTGGACTGGGGGACAGTGCTCTCCTGAAAACTAGCTCTCAGGGAAGGGCACCGTGTTGTCGCCTGGTGAGGGATATGTTGGACCCACACTGGGTGTGGGCAGGTCTACCAGAATAGTCTGTCAGGTGAGCCCTTACTGTGTTTCACACCTGGAACATCTGGGAGATGGTTTGTGATTGCTTGTTTCACTTCTCACACAGGAAGGGGAGGTGTGGGTGGCCAGACAACCTGGGACAGCCTTCTTGGGTGCCGAGTTAACCTGGTCAGGGGTTGTCACAGTCAGCTATATGGGACTGGGATGAACCTCCAAAACCAGCCATAGTTATGGGAGAAAGGGATTTATTAAAGTTACAGATCCAGGGGAAATTCCATAATGGCATAAGAGGTTGGCCCCTTTCACAGATCCAAGCAGGGAGAGAAAAGCCATCACCAACACCACATATACACACTAGCAAAACAGGTAGGGATGGAGGGTGGAGAGGAAGAGAAATTTTTTCTCCTCCAGCTTCTTAACATCCTGGCCCATACTGAGAGGGCAATCTGCTCTGGAGGAAGGGCTCATTTTGGAGGAAGGACCTCCTCCTAAGTAAATCTTTCCTGTAAGCAACCTCAGAGACCCACCCAAGATTGCTAAACAGGTCAAGTTGACAATTAAACCTTACCATTACAGGGGTTGTCTGAGAGAACAGCCCATTACCCCCATCAGTTTGGTGGTCCTAACTACTGTGCTATGGTGGTATAAGATGTCGTCATTGCTGGGAGCTAGGGAGAGCACACGATGCTTTCCAGATTATCTTAGAAGCTTCTATGTGAAGCTAACATGATTTTAACATTAAAATTACCAGGAAAAACTTGTCAGTAGAAGTAAGGATTACTGACGATGAAGCACTGAGGTGTTCATTGCTGGGAAACTGACAAATATAAAAAAACACAGGAAGCCCAGATGTCCAGCATGAAGGGTTAAAAGGTTAAAAAAAAAAAAAAAGGCTGGTTGAGCAGTTAAAGGTACTTGCTTGCAAAGCCTGATGGCTCTGGTTCAATTCCCAGTACCCATGTAAAGCCCAATGCATGAAGTGATATATGCATCTGGAGTTTGCAGTGGCAGGAGGCCCTGTTACACCCATATTCTGTGTGTGTGTGTCTCTCTCTCGCTCTCTCTGAGTATCTCTCTCAAATATTTTTTAAAAGATAAAAAAGAGACCTGGTTATTAAAAGTCACACTCGAATAACTTTTAATGGCATGAGAAAATGCTTTTGAAAAAGTTTTGCAACATTTTTGGCAAGACAACACTGTGTGTGTGTACACAGAAGTAATATATACTATACATAGTTGTATCCACATATGGGTACACAGCAGAGATATGCACACATGTGAGCAAACACACTCACATACATGCGTACACAGCACAGATATGCTCTCATGTCAACATACCCACATATGCATACACAGCACAGATATGCACACATGTGGACAGTTGAAACCGATGCTTGCAGTCCCAAGGGCGGTGGCTTGGCTGTCTCACCCAATGACAGTTTCCTGAGTCTGCAACTGTACTGACATATAGTAGGCATCGAAAAACTTGTCTATTATGGAATAAATATGAGGGCTGTATATTTATGAGTAACTCTTTTCTGTTTGACAAGTTTCCCAAAGAACAGCTAGGACTTTATGATCACAGCAAATGATAACCAGTGTGTATCACTGTGGTGGTTTGATTCAGGTGCTCCCCATAAACTTATGTGTTCTGAATGCTTGATCCCAGCTGATGGCACCTTGGGACTTGGAACCTTGTTGAAGGTGTGTCATTGGGGGAGGGCTTATGGGGTTACAGCCAGCTTCCCCTTGCCAGTGTCTGGCACACTCTCCTGTTGCTGTTGTCTACCCGATGTTGGCAAGGAGGAGATGTCCACCCTCTGCTCATGCCATCGTTTTCCCTGCATTCATGGAGCTTCCCCTGGAGTCTGTAAACCAAAATGAACCCTTTTGTCCTGTCAACTGCTGTTGGTCAGGTGCTTTGTGCAACTTTGAGGAAGCTGACTGCAACAATGACCCATGAAAGGGGTCAGCCTCGTGGCTTCTGGGAGATGAGCAGAGAAAGGATGCCCAACACTTGATGCCCATGGTCTGGTAGCTGTGGGGTGGGATGATGAGGGCCATTTTTATATCACTGAGAAAATGGAAGGAGAAAGAACCAGGAAAAGGGTCTGGCGAAGTCAGCAGCAGCCATCATCCAAACCTGGTGTCCCTTTCTCGTTTTACAAGTTGGCAATGCTCCATGAAGCTAACCATCCCTTGCCCCAGGCCCGTTCTCTTACCCGTACAGTAAACAGTATTTGCCACTGTGGCTGCCACAATGCTGGTGAGCCCAGTGCCTGCCCCCAGCTCCAGCACCGTGCGGCCCTGGAAGAGGTCCCTTCGGAATAGGATATAGTCAGCCAGGAGGAGAGCGCCCCGCCACACCTGTCCAGAAAGGAGAAAGAATGACAGAGAGGTGACACAAAGTAGCGGGCAGACCTCTGGAGTCACGAGAAGTAGACAGGGCTTACCCACCTGCTTGCCCACATCCTCCAGGGGGGTGGCCATGGTGTGCTCTGGACAGGATGGAAACCAAAAGAGAAATGCCCACTGTGAAATGGGAATGACAGAAAGTCATGGGGAAGTGCGTTAGAGAAGCAGTTACATAGGCTTGTTGTCAGGATGGGGGGGGGTACTGGAGCATTATCCCAGGCCAGGCATGTGGCTCCTTCAGGCCAGGGCGACTGTCCAGGGGCCTGGAAGCAGGGCACACAGGCCTGGACCCAGCAGAATAGGTCCAGTACTGCCCTTCCTTTTGCAATCCTAATGTAGTTCCATGCTCACATAAGCACAGCACATGCGGTCAGTATACATATTCTCAAGTCCAAAATATTGTACGATACAATTCGGATGGTGCAAGAAAGGGACTGCAAAGACAAAAGAAGAATAAACAACACAAGACATCTCCAGTGACACAAAACTCAGCACCTCCCCTCCCTGTCTCCTTTCTCTCCCCTCTCCATGTACTCAAGAGGAATCTTAAGAGCTGTCAAGTTTAGAACAAGCATCCAGTGTCTGCCAGACTTGTACAACAAAATGGAGAAGAGAGCTGGGTGTGGTGACTCATGTGAGTCACCTCAGCATGTGGGAGGCTGGAGTAGGACTGCCATGAGTTTGAGGCCAGCCTGGGCTACATAGTGAGCGCTAAGCCAGCCTAAGCTAAAGAGTGAAATCCTATGTCTACCAACCTCCCACTGACAGGTTCCCTCACTGAAGGTGCACAGACACACACCCCAAGATGCTACTGGATCTGGCCGCCCCATTTTACAGGTATAAACATGAAGGCTAGGCCCAGAGTGTGCTGTGGAGAGCAAGGGCTCAGCGAGTGTGTGCCTGGGGAGCTCAGCTCTCCAGAGGGAGAATGGGGGCTCTAGTCAGAAAGACCCACCTGAGAGCCAGGTTTTATCACTCTAGCTGGATGACCTAAGTCACCCATCTTCTCAGAGCCCAAATCCTATTTCCTTTACACAGTCACAGAATTAGCACACACACACACACACCCAAACATAAAAACAAACAACAAACTAACCAACAACAACAAAGAGATTTTACGTGATGCTGTGGATGGAACCAAGGCCCTTGTGCATCTAAGTAATTACTCTGCCCACTGAGTCAAGTTAGGGCAGAGTGAAATGAAGCACCATTCCCATTCCCCCTCCCCCTCTCCAGCACTGCAGACAAACAGAACTTTCTGTGCTCACATACAATGGATAAGAACAGCAGCTATGGCTTTAGGCAGATCTACAACTAGGTGTGGCCTCCACCCCTTCCTCTGGGAAGCGGGAACACTCATCCTTCCAGCACACATGGTCCCTATGGAAAGCAGGTTCTCATGACAGTTTTATGTTGCCTGCTTTGGAATGGACTAGAACAGAGTAGGTCTGACACTGGGCATCTCAGTGAGTAATGCATGGATCAATGTTAGGGCTGCCATTTTATATTTTGTCTGTCTGGGAGTGACCCCTGGCCCCACCCTGACACAGAACCTTGGGCCCCATGAGTGACCCTATACTTCCTTAACACCTCTCCCCCAAGCACGCATGCAGCACTGGGGTGACAAGATGTGAGGGTGATCCATACAACTTCCAAAACTTGGCCAGCACCTGACTGCACACTGGCCTTGGCCATGTGACTTCGCCTTGCAGCCCTTGGAGGGGCCTAGAAAGACTATCTGAGATGATGCTGGTGAAAATATCCAACAGAGTGTTACCTGCTGCTTGCTATCTGTCTCCTGCTCTATTCCCGCCATTCCTCAAGTGTGCACAGTGGCTGCTCCCTACCTGGCCAGTCTCCTGCAAAGCCTGGGCAGTAGGGCTCTTAGGGCTAGCTCTGAGTGTCCTCTGCCTCACCTCCCCCTTTCACTGGCTTCTAGCTCAAGCTTCTGGTCCATGTGATCGAGCCATATCCCTCTCCAGCCCCATCCTCTGGCTCCTGTATCACCCATAGCTCCCTGTTGCCACCCAGCTCAGCCAAGCCTTCCACAAGCCCTATCCCAACCCACACCCCTGCATGCTGGGTTAGAATAAGGATGCAAGAGGCTTCCAGCAAATGTTGGCCAGGCTGGGGGTAGGACACTCAGGAATTTAAGAAGGCAGAGGCTGGCAGCGAACAGCCCCAGGGGGAGGATAACACAGCAGAGACTCCAATGAAAGGACTGCATGGAGTGTGGGGTCAGGGGGTCATTGGTGGTGGGGCCGTGACATTCCTAACTTTGCAAGCTGAGTCATTTGCACTCTATCCTGGAGCACTGAGCAGCAAATAACCTATGGATTTTGGAACAAACACTCTGCTGGCTGCAGACTGCTTTTTTCCAGCTCCCTAGAGCTGTTCTTAACCCAGAGCTGGTACCTGAAGCACCCTGTGCCAGGTCTGATGCTGTCGTACACTCTCATTGGCAGGAGAGCCAGATCGTTACTTACCTATTGTAATGATGTTGTGGGCAGAGCTCCCTTGTGCTCCGTCTCCCTTGACATCATCTTCCTCCTGGGCTAGAATCATGGGATGTACCTTGTCCCTTGGAGGCTCAGCCAGGTCAGGACCAGAGGTGGCCCGGGGTCTCCGCACCACATCCAGGTCTCCGTCTTCATCCAGTGGAGCACCCAGCCCTTCTTGACTGGTGCTATCAACTCCGGCCTGGAGGGACAAGCCTTCAAGACTTTGGCCACTTCTGGGAGGGGAGTTGGGGCTGCCTGACTCAGTGGGAGGGGTCTCCTGTGTGGTGACATCTCTGGGATCACTGTCCTTAGCTCTTGTGTCTGTCCAGGAATCTCGGCTCCACAGAAGCTTGAACTGGGACAGAAAAACTGAAAGCAAGACAAAACACAGAATGGGTAATTCCAAGGTGTCTGGTCTGTATTTCCTCTGCTCCTCTGAGAAATCTGGCTGTTAAATGTAGGTGCTTCATCAGTGTGTGTGGGTGTGTATGCATGTGTACATGGAGTGTGTGTGTGGATGTACATGCACGTGGGACTGTGTGGTGCCAGAGGAAGTCTCAGGTGTCTTCCTAAATGGAGATGCTTCATGAGAGAGAGGGGATTAAGCATTTAGAACACATTATGTTTATGGGGGACACCTGGATCAAACCACTACACCCCCATGACTGACATTTTTATGTGGGCTCTGGGATCAAACTCAGGTCCCTACTGAGTCATCCTAGCCCAACTGCGGATGCTCTGAAAGATGAGGGAGGGGTATGAAGAGGAGAAGCAGAGGAGGACCATGGCACAGCAGTGCAGTGTGAGCCTACAAGCAGGCTCCGGGCCATGCATCTCATTCATCCCCACAGCTGGCAGTCAGCTCTTCCCACGCACACAGACTCAGAGGCTGGACACTGAACTGATGGCAGTCACACAGCTTTGTGTAGGAATGAGGCAGGTACCAACCCAGGCTGACCCATACTTTAGCTGATAACTCACTTCACCATCCTGCCTCTTAAGGAAGGTGGGGCGGGGACATGAACCACCCCTTACGACAAACACAGATTTCAATAAGAATTCATGTGCCAGGAGAGGTGTGCCAAAGGCAGAGGCAGCAAGGCTTTCAGAATGCACAGCCCAGGGCTGTAGCCCTCCGTCAGCCCCGGACAAGTCACGGGTCTGTTCTGAGCATGTTTCCACAAAGGCACCCCAGGATCAGGGTAACCTACCCCCAGCTGATGATGAACACAGGAGCTGGCTCACCTCTCTTCTTGCTCTTCCCTCCCCGGCCTCACATGGCCTTCCTTCTCTCAGGACAGGTGGGGGAGAAAGGGAGAAGGGAGACAGGAAGGCCCCTTTGTGTGAGTCTTCCCTCTGCTGGGGAGGCTTTCTCCACTCTTTAGATAGATCCTCTCTAGCTAAAGGGCTCCATCATGTGGTTCTCCCCCCCCCCAAATCTAAGGCAGCTGCAGTCGCCCCCCCCCAATCTAAGAAATGATGCCTCAGGAGCCAGGGTTGAGAGGGAAGAAGGTGGGGCTGTGTTACAGGGACAAGAAAGAGTTGACTATGGCCGCAGAGGACAAAGGGGGAAGAGTGGTCACGGTGGCACACTGGCTGAGGCTCCAGCTCCAGGTGAGCAGGCTTCATGTTTCCAAGGGCCGCAGGAGGTCCCTGGGGAATCAGTCAGGGCAGAGATGTGGTTGGGTCTCTATGCTGAAAAGCCCTGCTTGGCTGCAGGGAGTGGAGTCAGAGCCACTGTGCAGGAGGCAAGTCAAGGCATATGCAGGAGGCAGGTGTCTCGGGTAGGGAGGGGATAGACAGAGCCCCGGCACTGTCCTCACAATGGACTATGGATTTGCTCAGGGCAGATGTCACGGTTTGATCCAGGTGTTCCTAACCAACAAATGAATGTCTTCCAAATGTTGGATCTCCAACTCATGGCAGTTCAGAAATTCGATCCTCCCTAGAGCTGTGTTGTCAGGGGGAGGCTTATGGGGGTTATAGGCCAGAATCCCCTTTGCCAGTACTTGACACATCTTCCTGCCACTGTCTGAAGTGCTGTAGTGGAGGTGATGTCCACCCTTCTGCTCATGCCATCATTTTCCCTGCTAGGATGGAGTCTCCCCTTGAGTCTGTAAGCCTAATAAACCCATTCCTCCACAAGCTGCTTTTGCTTGGGTTCTTTCAGCGAAGCAACTAGAAAGCTGACTACAACAGCAAAGCTCGGCTTGCTTACTACTTACTTCTTCATTCCTGTGCCAGGTTTGGCACTATACCCAGTAGGAGCTCAGGAAAAGCACAGTCGTAGCAAAGAAGGAAAGAAACATGACTGATCTAGGGGTGACAGATAAGCCATGTGATCTTTTTCCCAAAAAGAAGAGTATGAGAAACAGAAAATCAAGTGGGATCCACAGGACACTGAGCTAGTCTGCCTGGGCCCAGATCTTACCAGGCTGCCCCACACCGTTCAGCCGTACCATGAGGTGCCTCTGGTTTGGGGTATACAGGTGGACATCTGACAGCACTGTGTCACTTCTGAAGGTGACCTCATCCATGGCTAGACTCCACCGTATTCCTGGGATGGAAGTACCTGAGAGGGAAGAACAGATCCTCAGGATGGCAGGTCCCAAAGGGAACAGCAAGGACGTATCCCACCAAATGGACAGGGGCTCTGCATCACCCAGGAGGAAGTGGAACTCTCCTTGCCAAGTCCCTTTAAATCTTGGGTATACTAGGTCCCCACCTTCCTGCTATGTGGACTTAGAGCAATAGCAACAAGGCCCCTCC
>PVHP010048708.1:0-12432 GCA_004024765.1 Zapus hudsonius
ACTCTTGGTTGAAGAATCTGCTTTATTTTATAGATGGTAAAGAAAATAGAGGAGAACCAAGCTCCAGTGATAAGACAAGAAGATACTGCCTACCACAAGACATGCCACCTCTACCAAATCTGTCAGGGCCTGGGGGAAATTGCAGAGAAAGCAGCAACATGAATACTGCTCTTACTGCCACCCTGACAACCAGTTTCAAGGCAATGGTGACAGATAAACTGTGATCAATCAAAACCTATCGAAGCAGAAATCCAGAGGCTACAGAGAGCTCTCACTAAACAAGGCTCAGGGAACATGGCAGAAGAGGTGATGGAAAGATTGTAAGAGCCACAGAATGGGTAGGAATATCCTGAGGAATGGCACCCCCCCACACAGTACCCATAGGTACTGTCTAAGGCCTTCCTGACCCCTCAGTGAATACCATAACCCCACTGAGGAAGGCTCCTAGGGTAACAGGAGCCAGGGTGAAGGGATAAAAGAATATAACCTGTTATGAAATTTTTTAAAAGTAAAAAAAAATAGAAATCTCTATTTACCCATTTTAAGTGAATTGTGTTTTTGCTATTGAGTTCCTTATATATCCTACATATTAATCGCTTGTCCAGTAAGTACTTCCTGTGTGGCCTCTTCCAGTCTGCATGCTGTTCCTTCTGGTTGTTTCCTTTGTTGGATATTATGGTTTGAATTTGAACTATCTCCCTCAGTCTCATGCTTTGAATGGTCAGTCGCCAACTTGTGGCACTATCTTAAAGGCAATGGTATCTTAAGGACGTGGGACCTGGCTGGCAGAATTATGTCAGTTGGAGTGGCCCTTTGAAAGCTATACCCATGCTAGTTCCAGCCTGCATTCTCTGCTCTCTGACTGGAACCATGTGAAGACATTGTTGGCAAAATCCCACCACCACAGCCTAAACCAATTCCACCATGCCTTGCATGTCCTGATTGATGAAGGCTCTCAACTGATTCACCAAAGTAAGCCTTTCCTCCCTTAAGTTGTCTTTTACAGGCATTGTGGTCTCGGGAATGTAAAAGTAAGACAATTCAAAGATATTTATCCATTTTTTGCCTATATTTTGAGGGTCCTGTCCAGACTAATATCCTTGAGCATTTCTCCTGTTTTCTTTTAATAGCTTTACGTTTTAAACATGTATTTGATTTACTTTGAGTTAATTTTTCTTATAAGATGAAAAATAGAGGGAAGGAAGGAGAAAGGAGGGAGGGAAGAAAGCAGGAAAGAAAAGCAAGAGAAAAGAAAGCTTTTCTGATTGAGACTGAGAGTGGATCTCATCTGTAGAAGTGAGAAATGTTTAGGAGGCTGTTTGACAACACATCCACTTAGCAATACAGCAATAGAAAGATCTTCCCTAGGGCCTACATTCTCACCAGCCATGAGCTTTTGGTTTTCAACACTTTTCATGTATTCCCTCCTGTTGAGTGCATCTCAAATCCAATCATGAAATTGTTGGTCAGCCCTGCAATCTTGATGCCATTATTGCACTGGAGGGCACTTCTTGCCTGGAGGTGTCACTCAGGTAGAATGCAGGAGTCATTGCTGGGTTGTGATGCTGACTTGACTCTAGCACATTCCAGCACTAGGTAAGCTAGTCAGCAGGATGGAAGCCTCCACCTGAGCTAGTTTGATTTCTCTACTCCCTGCACCCATCAGGTGTGGTGTCTTCAGCAATATCATCTTACTTTTCAGATCCGATGAGCAGCCAAGAATTCATTCAGATGTTTTTGTTCTTTTGGCTTTCATTCTAATGTCTATTCATGAGGGAGCATGAAGATTCAGAAGCAATGGTGAGGAAAAGGCAAGGGAAGAGCACGTGCAGGGAGAGGGTGAAATGGAACCACACACAGAAGCAGTGGAGTTGTGGACCAGGGAGGGCGCATGGAGCAGGAGACAACACTTGTAGATCTACACAGAGCATCAGTATGGGCAAGAGAGGGGCACACTAACAGGAGAGCGTGTGGTGTAGGTGGGGAGGGGTGAACTGAGTGGGTGGGTATGCACAGTCTCACATGGTTGCCACAAAAGTACAGGCCCATGCATCAATTCTTATCTCCTACCATCACACAGTTAAATTTATTTCTGGTAAAAGTTCATATTCTCAGAATGATTTGAGCTCCATCATGGAATGTGGTACTTTTCCAGTTTCAGAGTAAGAGATGCGGCATCAATAAACCATGCCAAGATGGGATGTCTTGGGAGACTTGTAGCACATCTGCTCAAGGCACAGCCAGTTTTTTAATAGAAGTTAGACAATCATGAGGTCTCCTCTCTCTGGAAAAAAATCTTTTTACATTATGATTTATGGGTTGGGAGGTGGTTCAATGGATAAACCTCTTGCTGAGCAAGCATGCAGGGTACAAGTGTGGCTCTGAAGAGATAGAAGGGAAGATAAGGGAGAGCAGCTCACAACAGCACGAGGAAGATAGGAGATAAACACCTGTGGAGGGATCTCTGGCCCAGTATGCAAAGCCCACATTGGGTTCAAAGACTGAAGTAATTATAGGGCCCTTAGGAAGGAGTAAGTGGGGTGACAGGGATGGAAGGTTTTGTAGTTAGACAATCCTATTAGAGGAAATGGAAAGGCTGCTAACAATCCCATTAAGAAAAAGAAAGTGAGGGCAGAAAGTTTCAGTTCAGAGAGAAAAAAGAATAGCAATTTCAGTACTGGATATTTTCTGTGCAAGATGGTGGCACCACAAGCTAACCTGAGTTCACATCCCCCAAACCCAAATAAAGCTGGATACCACAGTTCATCTGCAATCCCAGTGTGCCTTAGGGCAAGAAGGTAGGCAGAAAAATAACAAGGTTTGTCTCATCTAACCTATTTGATCTTGCTCTCCAATGGAGATTCAGTTTATATTTTTCAGAAAGCACTGAGAGAGCCAGGAACATCTCAATTCCACCAACAAGACATGGGATAATGGCTGACCTCCTGGCAGGAGACAAACCACACCTAGCCTTCACACAGGGCCCAAATAAAACCTATGAGAAAGTGATGAGACAAACAGCAAGTCAGATAAACCCATGAAAGATCAATGGAGACAGACACCAGTGATTCCCAACAAAACCCAGGGCAAAGATGCAGAGATACTTAAGATCTCAATAATAAAACAGATTCAAAACTCACCTACTATGACTCAGGGAACTGAGTGGAAGAGAGGACGGAAAGAATATAAGAGCCATTGTGGAGGGAGAATATCCAGAGACATTGCCCCCCCTCAGCAACAATTCTCAAGGGGGAAGGGGAAAAAAAGAACAAAAAATCGGCTACTTCTGGTGCAGTTCATAACCCCCTAATCTATGGACAGACCCAGTATGCACACTAAGGAAGGACTCCAGTGAGTAGGGGACAGAGAGGAGGGAAATGGGGACACATTCACAAGATTTGCCCATACAATGTATATACTTATTCATAATAAAGGTATTAATTAAAAATAAATAAATAAATGAAAGTGTTACTGCCACTAAGAAAAAGAAGAAGGTAGGCAGAGGTGGGACAATCACCCAGAAGCCTTCGGATCAACTAGCCTGGCCAATGCAGAGCAGTCAGTAACTATCAAGAACACCTCAAACTAGGTGAAAGGCAAGAACCATACCCCAACTTATGTCCTCTGAATGCCACATGTGTGTGTGTACAAGAGCACACTTGCACACTCACGTGAACACACACACGAAGAAGTATTAAGATTTAAGTGTTACAATGATGAATAGAATCTGTGAAGAATTATAAGTGCCATAAGAGATAAGCCCCTTTGCAAGAAAATGTCATGCATCTCCTATAAGAAATAGACTATGCAGCATAAAAGAGTTATTTTAGGGAAGATTCTAAAATCAAGTTAGCAGAAGCTTACCCCTGTTTGGCTGTGGTGTTTAGACTAGATTATGGTCTAATGAAAGGCTGGTGGTCTGCCATGATTGTCTTGGTTTTGCATCTGAACACTAAGGGATTGCCTAGAGCATTCATATGGAAACAGGGAGAAAGGGTTAGAATTATGGATACCAGAGTCTACAAAATATTTGAAAAGGAAGTTTTTATAGCACAAAACATTGTTAATATTTAAGATTCCCAGGAAAAAGGCTTCCAAGAACAAAATAAGTTACTTAGAGATGTGATGATTTTAAAAGTTGGGAACTCACTGCTTGCAGGAAACCCCTAAATTATCACTTAGTAATCTAACATTTTGAGTGATTTGAATTCTATCAAAAGAGAATTCTCTCCACTTAAGATCAATTATTTCTCAGATAATACAGTGTGCTCTGACAAAATTGTAATTTTTTTTGAAACAGGCTCTCACTATATCTAATTTGTATCTTTCTTTGGAAATGATTGTCACTTTTCTTAGCTAAAATAGGAATTAGAAAAAAATGAGTAAATGAGTTAAGGCTCAACTCATCTTTAGAACAAAGAAAAATGTTTTCCATATATTGGATAAGAAAAATTCACAATGCTGAAATTCCTGATGAAATACCTGTGAAAAGTAGAAATGTGGGTTGGGGAGAAGGCTCAATGGATAAAGTGCTCACTATTCAAGCTTGAGTACCCAAGTTCAACCCCAGGTCCCAAATAAGAAGTCAGATGGCATGGCAGGCTTCTATAATACCAGCACTCTGGTGGCTAGATGACAGGCAGAGACAAGAGAATTTCCCAGACGGTTTCAGCTAGTACAACATAAGCAACAATAACAGAATGATTGAGAAAAACCCCGCTTCAAATGATGTGGACCAGCAATGCTGGGTCTGGAAATTGACCTCTGACATCCACAGGCTCCTGCACTCACACACAAGAACACATGCATATATACACAAAAATACATAAAAAATTTAAAAGAAAAATAAGCAGGGTGTGGTGCTGCATGTTTTAATCCCAGCACTCGGGAGGTAGGAGGATCTCCATGAGTCTGAGGTCAGCCTGAGACTACATAGTGAATCCAGGTCAGCCTGGGCTGGAGAGTTACCCTACCTCAAAAAGGAAAAAAATAGCAATGTACGTCCTTGAACCCCAAAACATAAACGCCTTTGTAAATTGTTAAATTTCCTGGGGATGGGCAGGAGAAAGATATTGATCATCTTTATCCACAGGGACACTAATGGAAACCAAACACAAGTGGATAATGATGTCACTGGAGAATAAATAGCATTAGGATTTGTTACCACAGAGAATCAACAGGTGACTCATCTGGACTTCAGGTCTTGAACCCTCACCCCTGGTTTCGATGGCTACAAAATAGCTGGAGTATTTCAAGGATAAGCAAAGGTATGACTGACAGTGTTTACCTATCTGTGTGTCAGCCACTGACTTGATGACAACCTTAATCTTCTCCTTTTAGAGGATACTGTAGAAGCCCAGATTCCATCTTAATCACCACAAGTTCATTCCAAATAATTCTTCCTTTGTCAGTAGAATTTTGTTCACAAGAATCTACCACATTTGATGATCATCAACCTGACCTTCATTTCAATATAAAAGTACTTGGAAAGAAAAGGTTCAATTTAGCTAATACTTTATAGTGTCTAAGAGATCTGAGGAAAGAGGCTTTTGGGGAGAACATTTGATTCAGCAACTACACAACTTTTCTCAATCCCTTTGGTTTCCTGGCTCTTCACAGCCTTCTTAAATAGTCTATATGTCCTTCCTATCTGCCTTTTATATCCAGTTTTTAGCATAGAATTACTCATATCATTATTCTAAACACATAAGTCATTATTGATCCAAAAGTCTATGTGTTATGTTCTTTGAACTACTTGAAATCCCCCTGTAAATTTTTATCTTATTTAGGCATCTAAAAGTCTTTGAGAATGGCTTTCATCTTACGTTAGTCTTGATAAAAGTCTTGAGCTTAAAATCAATCATAAAGGGCTTGCCTTTACTAAATATGCTTTAATTTTTTTAAATATAAGCAAGTTTGGGGGGGTTCTGTACATGCAAATAAAAGAAAACCAGATCAGAAGAGAGGCCCTGGGTAATGGAAAAGAAAATCCGAGGCAGAACTCTGAAAGGCAAAAGCCATTAAGCTCCAGTGGTCATTGAGAATAACTAAAAAGGACATAACTTTTTAGATATTTAATGCTTCTTATTTCAGCCATGGGATCTTTTAAGGGATGAATTTTGGAGTTGAAATAATACATTTATTTTTCCTCACTATAATAAAGAGGAAGCCATCATGACATAACCGTAACAATATTTCAAAAAAGGAAAATCATAAGTGAGTCTGGGTCCAAGTAGCTTAAGATAAGATTTTTTAAGACAGAAATTCTGTTAAATTTGAGCAACATTTGTGCTAACAATTCTCACTTGGTCAATAGAATGTGAGTATCTTGAAATAAACCTTGGTAAGAAAACTCTAACTTAATGATCCCCAGATGAGCAAAGGATATACTGTAGAACACACTGAACTTGTTTCTTTTTCACAGTCTTACTTTTACAAGATAAAGTAAACTGGAGCAAGGTCAATTAAGTCAAGCTCAAAGAATTCTCATGCTGTTTAAATAAAAACATGTAACATTTTAAAATCATATCAAAGTAGGAATTATTTTTCTTTCTACAGAAAAAACATAATAAAATGGCAAAATTGTAAGCTTTGTAATTTTTTTTTGAGGTAGGGTTTCATCTAGCCCAGGCTGACCTGGAATTCACTATGTAGTCTCAGAGTGGTCTCAAACTCACGACAATCCTCCAACCTCTGCCTCCTGAGTGCTGGTATTAAAGGTGTGAGCCACCACAACTGGCTAGGAGCTTGGTAATTTTTAATTCATAAAGCAGTTCCATGAGGTCTGGGAAGACAGGCACTTGTAATTACAGCTCTAGGGAGATGAAGACATGAAGATCTCTAAGCCTCACTAGCTAGTTAAGTCTAGACAATTTGGAGATTTCTAGAGTCAGCAAGAGACCCGGTCTCAAAGAATAACTTGGGGATCAACAAAGAAAGACACCTGTTATCAGCCTCTGTTCTCCCCCAAAGAGCTCTTTGTGGGTCTCTAAAAGTTTCAAAAGGGCCACAACTGACCTTAAAAATAAAATAGGTTTAGAGTTAAATTGCAAGTAGTCAAGACTGTGTCCTCTGGAGCCCAAGACTTCCTGGAGAGTTAAGAAAGTCGTCTGGCTACACAGTAGCTCAGCACCATGGAGAGAATTGGCTCCTTCAGCTCTACCTGGGACATCATCCTGACCAAACACCAACAAGACATCTTCAACAGGTGTGCCAGTTTGATATCCTGGGCCTTCCCCTGATCATTGACTTTACACTCCTCTTCATCTGTCTCCATTGCTGCTACAGCCAGTCAGGCAACGACAGCCAAAAGCCAGAGCAAGACAAGAGGAAAGAGAGAAAGAAGAAGGATGAAGATCTCTGCTCAGCCCAAGGTCCTCCTGATGGACAAGAGACCATTGCTGCCTGTCTAGTGAGGTGGGGAACACAGGAGTGTCCTCTCCCCCCCAGCCAGGCCCAGGCCTCCTTCAAACCAAGCAGAGACTCAGGATAATAAGTTCCTGAACTAATATACTTGTGCCTCCCAATTACTCAACCAAGGAACAAATGTCAGACTGTGTCCCATGTGAGGGTTGGCAAATGGAAAATCCTTCCACTCTCTTGGCAGCTATGTATCAAGTAACAATGCTCTTTGCCATAGACCCAAGCAAATATCTCTGGCACACCTGTCCCAAATGCACAAAGAACCCTTAGTGATGCATCTATGATGGCTTCCAAGTATACACACAAACCATCACACATATATATGTACATACAGGTTATGGGTACATGGAGCAGTATATTCTGTTCATCAAGTGGTCATTGAATGTGTTTTGTGCAAAGCAGTACACTATATACATTTGAAGAAATGTCTCATGGGAAAAAATGGCCAGATTTAGATGTATAAGCACAATTATTGTCATAGTCAGTCACACACCGCTGGGATGAATTTCCAAACCAGGCACAATTTTGGGGAGGAAGGTATTTATTGAAACTATTAGATCTGAAGGAAGTTAAGGAAAGGCTGGCCCCCTTTTACAGAAGCAAGCAGAGAGAGAAAACAGCACCTCCAGAAGCAAGCAAGCAAGCACACTATCATACTGTAATTTACAAAATGCAGAACTTCCAGACCGGGGTTTGCTTTTCTTTTGCATATCTATCCCTAGTATTTTACATCCAAATTAGAAAGGGCCAGTCCCCAGGAGGCTAGGCCAAAGTGACACTTCCTCCAGCCAGAAGCCTAAAGACAATTAACAATTTAATAAACACAATTATAATAAATTCTATTGAGGGACATTATTCAAACTACCACAATTATATAGCCATTCTAGGCCACTATGCACTCTCCATTCTGTATACCATTAAGATCAGAGACAAATGCTTTCCTATTCATACCTACATAGCTTTTACTGGAAATACATTGGGCTTCCCAGAATCCTGGTACAGTCCCCCACCCAGTGAATATTGATACAGACATTGCTAGTTCCTAGCTGTTGGCCCTTGTGCCTAAAAGTTTCAAAATTCTTTGAAAGATCTTTTGTTGCAATTCATGAAAATTCATGTGGTCAAAGATGTCTGGAATGTTACCCCATACCCATTCAGAAAAGGACCCTTGTATAAGCATGATGAAGAGCTCTGGGCAGTTATGGCTAGAGAGGTATGGAAACACACCCATTCACTTCAGGGGTCTCTACTGTGTAGCTGTGTGATGCATTTGCAGGTAGAAAGGGTGTGATGGTTAAGCTTTGTTGTCAAATTGACCTATTAGCAATCTACAGTAATCTTGAGTGTTGTGAAGCAGATTTTCTCTGAATTGAAAAAAGTGAAGAAGTCTCAGGAGATTCAGAAGTCATGTTACCTAGAAAAAAACATCCCTCCCTGGGAGGGCAGTGCAGGAAGGAAATTCCAGAGATTCAGGAGGTCAGCAAGTCTGGGAAAGGGTGGCAAGAGCCCATGCTAAAGCTATATAAAGGTGAAGAAATTCTCTCTTCTCTTGCCTGGCTGCTGGTGCTTGTCGTTTATCACTTTGTCAGATTTGGAAAAAAGCTTCCTCAGCCTTCCAGCCTGAACTGAAGACCAGCAGCTCCCCAGGAAGCCTTTAGGCCTTCAGTGCTGGATTGGGACTGCTGAGGCATCCATCCATGTGGACTGAGCAGTGACCGGTTCTTTGACTCTCAGGCTTACAAACTGCTATTGTGGGACTGATGTGAGCTAATCCGATAAATCCCCTTTTTACTACAAGTCAGTCTATTGTTTCTGTTCCTCTAAAAAACCCTGACTAATACAATGTGTAAGGAAATGCTGTGCCTGAGCTAGGTAGCTTCTGTTTAAACAAAGGCTTTCAGAAGGGAAGAAATGGAGACAATCCCAAGTGCAGTCTCAAAGGAGGCACACACACTGGGAACAAGTCACTGAGCTTGTAGGCATGTGTAGCATGTTGCAGGTGGGATGCAGAAGTAACTTTCAGTGCAAGTAAGATAGGGCTATAAAGAAGTTTACGACGATTTATCTTAATGCTCAGGCAAGTGTCTTAAACACAGTAGGTACTCATAACTGTGGTTGCTTTTGGAAGTAATGATGTCAAAGGTAAACTTGTAATACCTCACCAATTCCCCCCAAATGACCTTCTCTTCTAAGAGTCCCCACTCATTGCTGCAATGGTTGTTGAGACCCAGGTTGAGTTGACATATGTGCCTTGAGATATGTGAAATATGTAAACAAGATCTGTTCTGAGTTGAGAGTTTTCCCTCACTCAGCTTACATTGAGAAACATAGTTAATCTACCTTTGTGATGAACTGGATGGTATTTTGATCATATTGTGACCATATTATACAAATGGTAAATTTCCAACTTGGGAGTAGCTTATATTTAACTGCTCAATTACAAATCTGCTGGGAAGCTCTTGAAATATTTTCCTTTGGAAACTGTTCTAGGCAGTGGCTAAATCATCGTCTAATTAATAACATTGCTAAACTAAGACATTTATAGTAGCAAAAAGAAACTAAATTCAATAAGACTCTGTAATTGGAAAGGTGCACCCTGTTTTTTTTTTCTCCTGGGCTTCCTGGTGTTCACCTGCCATGCAGTTGTACTCCAGGGTCTCAGAGGGTAGACATCTAACTCTCACACTTTTGTCTTCTAACAGATAAACCTGTTCTACATATATGTTGGAGCCACTCACATCCACCCTACATAGTCCTAAGGTCCCTAGGCACTCAGGCACTTGACCCACAAACCTCTTTGACCAGAAGCAAAAGCATTTCCTGATTTTCTGTTCCCTTGTCAGATATAGAGCTTGAACAGCATTTATCTGGCTGTGCCCTGCATTTAATAGGATGGCCAGTCATCTCCTTGAACCACATGGCTCTCTATCAAATGCTTCCTACCAGGATGGGGTGCCCTCTCCATCTCCCACTCTGTCTCCCTAAGATAGACAACTTGAGGGGATGTAGAGTCTGAGGGCAGAGATAGGATGTCAGATGTGATCTTCAAGATTGGATCACCAGGATCAGGGATCAAACAAGTGTCATAGTTTCCCTGGAAACTGGCTACCAGCTTGAGTTAAGACAGTAGTCAGTTGTCATTGCTGTGACAAGACTTCTGTCTCCAGGCACAGTGTCCCTACTGTTTTCTAATAAAATGAACTTGATCTGGCTCCAGTCATGAACCACCTAGATGCTCACATCTCAGTTGCTTCCATACTCTAGTATCCAGGAGACCCAACTCTGATGATCTTCTCACCCCAGCCTCATGGACAGCCCAGGCAGGTGCAGACCCCCTGTGGGGTAGACCCTCACATTGTCACTGGATAGTAGAGGCATGCAAGTACTTTGAGGCAGTGCTCCCTGTACTCTCTTCTGTTTTTCAGTTCTTCTACCCTCTTCTCCCTGCAGCATGCCAGTTCTATCCCTTTATGCCTCTACAGTTTGTCCATTTTTTATCTAGGTATCTGTCCTAGAAATGGCCACAAGCACGCAGGGGGAACTCAGGTTTGGATCAACAAGGGGAGGTTAAGTTAATGGGGAACAAAAAGAGGCTTCATAAAGAAAAGGCCCAGGCATGGGAAGGAGGTTCCTGTTTTGCCCTTTTGAACAGCTTCTGCCAGTCTCTTCTTTGGTCTTCTCTTCCTTGCTCAACATATTTTGCTACTTTTTTAAAAATTTCCTGGGGTGGGGGAGGGATTGGTAAAATATAGAGAAAGAGCAAAGAGCAGTCACTTTTTTCAAGAAGAATATATTAATACAAAGAGTTGTATAGTATTTGGCAGTGTTTTTCTGTAATTTTCAAACACATAAAATTTATTTAAAGGAATATTTCACAAATAAAAAAAGTTATCATTTCAATCCGGGCATGGTGGCACATGCCTTTAGTCCCAGCACTTGGGAGGCTGAGATAAGAGGATTGCTGTGAGTTTGAGGCCACCTTGGGTCTATGGAATGTGTCCAGGTCAGTTTGGGATAGAGTGAGCCCCTACCTCAAAGAGAGCGAGAGCGAGAGCGAGAGCAAGAGCGAGAGCGAGAGCGAGAGAGAGAGAGAGAGAGAGAGAGAGACAGAGAGAGACAGAGAGAGAATTTCAAGAATAGAAGAAAAATTTAGTACTTCAAAGCTAAATATGCGAGAAACAGGGCTTCCGGTTCAAGATGGCTGACTAGCAGACACGCCACATCCCTCGGGAAACAAGGGTCAGGGTTTTCAGCAGGGATCCAGGTCATGGACATAAGCTGCAGTCACGCTCTGAGCTGCAGATACCTCCCAGCACAGGATTCTCACCAGTGGAAGCCTCCATCGAGGACCAGCGCTCGCCGGAGGCAGTGAGTTGTCACGAACCGGCAAGCCCGACCAGAGCAGCCTCAGCCTGCCGGCCGACAGAGGCTTTTCCTCATCCTCTGCCGGCTTCCCTCGGGTTCCCTCCCTCTGCATGTTCCGCGCGTCTATCCTGTCCCTCCCAGGCCCATGAGTGTCTCTCATTTTCAACTTTTTTTTCTTTTTTTCTCTTTTTTCTTCATTTCTTTTTCTCTTGTTCCTATGTAACCCCTCCCCCATCCTCCTGGTCTCCAACGTCTGTCCCGCCCTTCCAGGTCCTTGCTAATCCATATCTTTGCTTAATTTTTTGCTTTTGTTTTTGTTTTTGGCCTGCCAACCGGAACCTGTGCTCATACGTAGCCCCTCCCGCAGGGATCCAGACCTCCAGCACATCTGCCCCACCCCTCCACGCCCTTGCTAATCCATTTCCTTGCTTACTTTTTTTATTTGTTTGTTTGTTTTGACCTGCCGACTGAGACTTGGGCTCTTACAGAGCCCCTCCCCCCTGGCCTCCACATCTCCAGCACATCTGCCCAGCCCCTCCCTTCAGGTTTTTGCCAGTCTTTTTTCTTGTTTACTCCTTTATTTCACTTTATTTTTTCCCTCTTTTTTCTCTTCCCTTTTTCTTTTTCTTCCCTCCTCTGTGGTAC
>PVHP010048709.1:0-12419 GCA_004024765.1 Zapus hudsonius
TATTGGTTAAGAATCATTGAGCTTGGAGTTAGAGATTGATGGTGCCCTGTTTGTTTTAAATCTTGTATTGGTCAATCTGTTTTTGCTGTGCCTCATGTTTTGCATTGTGAATGTTCTGTGCCATTATGGGTTTATTTTTGGTATTATGGCTTAGTTGAAAGCTGTGGGGACTTAAGAGTTGAGCTGAATGCATTGTATTTACATCATGTATTAGTTTGTGGGGGCCAGGGGCGGACTGTCATGGTTTGATCCAGGTGTCCCCCACAAACAAATGAATATGTTCTGATAGATCAATCATAAGCTGATGGCAGTTTGGGTTTTACAACCTCAATGAAGCTGTGTTGTTGGGGGTGGGCTTATGGGGGTTATAAGCCAGCTTCCCCTTGCCAGTATTTGGCACACCTTCCTGCCACTGTTTGCAGTGCTGTGGCAGAGGTGATGTCCAGCCCTCTGCTCATACCATCGTTTTCCCTGCCAGAATGGAGTCTCCCCTTGAGTCCGTAAGCCAAATAAACCCATTCCTCTACAAGGCGTCTTTGCTTGGGTTCTCTCTGCGCAGCAACTAGAAAGCTGACTGCAACAGTGAGTGTGCAGACGACGACACAAATACGTGGCTGGGAGAAGTGTCCAGGCAGATCTCAACTTTATTCCAACATCTATCACATATATATAACCCAAGGATGCATTGTATAGTCTTATCTCTTTCACAAGGGAGCTCAGGAAGCAGGAACAAGGCTTATTAGCACTTAAAAACAGGATTAGGGCTGTCAGCCATCCCCCCCTGCCTCTTGGGGGCACAGGTGTGCTAGAATCAAAAGGCATGAGTTACCATGCTCTGGCTCAGACCAAAAGGTGTAGGTCACCTCATCCAGCTGCATATTATATTCTAAAACTTAGCTCACAGATATTCAGCCAGGCTGGGTCCCAACACTGAGTCTCGTATTCCTTGTCAGTAATCATATCTGACACGTGTTGGAGGCTTAATCACTTCATTCATCTATTTGTCACTGTAGTCATGACACATACTAGGTTAGATGCTAAGATGTGCGGAAACAGTAACATGGAGCTTACATGCCAGTGGAGAGAGGAGAAGCCAAAATAGATACAAAAATGATGTGAATGAGAAAATAGCAGAGTGACTGAGAGTCTGAGAGCAAGGGAAATTACTCTCACTCTAGTGTTCTGGAACAATCTACTGCAAGGAAAGATAAGATCAAACCCAAGAGCAGAAGGTGTCCACATGAAGAACAGGACAAGAACTACTCATCCACAGGAAAAGCAAAAGAAAATGTCCTAACAGAGGTCAGGAAAGCTGGTGTGCAGTCTGAGAGGAAAAGAGGCCAAGAGATAAAACCAGAGCAGAAAACTGTTGGTATTGCTAAATGAGGGCACAGAGAACAAAGGGTTAATGATGTTTGAGCAGGTGAAACCCTGGTAACCCGGTAGGCATTTCCCAGCTCTGTCAACCCTGACTCCCAACCCCCAAAGCAAGCCACATGAACCCAGGTTCGCACCCCAGCTCTGCCTGGAAGGTGGCAGTTCCTCTGCCCCACCATATGATACGTTCCCAAGCTCATGTCTACATGCAAAGCAGGTATTCACAGGTCGCTGATTACTGCCAATCCCTGTTGTCCATTTCTCCCCACTCCTTCCTCCTCTATGTCTACTTAACCAAAGAGGCTCCTACAATAAATGGTATTATTTTCCATGCCTTTTCCCTGGGGTTTCTGCCCGTTTATTCTCTCTGAAGAGATGAGCTGAACACACAGGAAGCCATGCTTCTAAGAGCTGTAACACTTTTCAGGCCCATGGGCATGCTTCCACAGCTTCCAGGGTCCCCCGTGGCTAGCCAAGACACCAAAGCCACCACCGGAGCCTCAGGAGCAGTTGCTACTCGGAGCATTCCCTCCCTGTAGTCCCCTCCATGCCTGCCGCTGCTGCCATTAGCAGAACCCATTAGCCACTTCTGGAGCTATAACATGGAGCAGGCCTGCACCCTGGTGGACATGTGGCTCGGCTCAGCCAAGCCCCACCTCCCCAGGTACACTCGTGCTCCAGCCCAGCCCTGCCTGTGCAGCCCGCAAAAGCCCCAGGCAGACTTCAGGACCAGCACCCATTCTTCTTTTATTAAAAACAACAGAAAACAAACAAATCCGGGGTATCCAAGGCAAGACAGGAGAGTGAGGCTGAGTTTGAGCATAAGGAGTGAGTGTGGTGGAGCTCTGGTTATTCTGGTAAGTTCTAACTCTCTATAGAACCTTTTACATACACTATCCATTTAACTCTTACCCCTGAGGATTATCATTCAACTTTATAGATAAGAAAGTAGAAACTCAGAGTTTAAGTTTTCTGAAGATTTGACAAACCATGCATATCAAAAGCAAGTTTGATCACACTTCTGCTGTAGCCCAAAATCTATGCCCTTAAACACGATCCCTGAAAGAGTGGAATTCAGATGGATTTATTCCCATAAATGGGGTAAAGCCCATTATATGAAAATTACTCAAAAATTTTGAATGCTTGTCTCCTTCAAAAAGTGTTTTCTTTCTTCCATTGTGTATTATTTCTTCATCCTCTCTAATGATGCACAGAATAAAAATGTTTATCTGTTGGTCTTTAAACTTCCATTTAAGCAAAAAGACAAATTATATTTAGCTGAAGAGCAAAGGGCTCCAAACGCAGTTCCATAAACTCTAGACTCCGACCCGAGCAACTCCATCCTTCAGTGCCATTGACTCACCACACTGTCTTTGTCCATATGGAGTATTCCCAAACCTGCACTAGCTACTGGGACTACCGGAGGGCCCACAGCCTTTATTTTAGACTGTAAAAAAAAGGAGTTAGTTCACAGGTGTCAGCAAAATCTCATCCAGTCAACCTTTTCAACTAAAATACCTACAAAAAGGGTGAGCAGTGACCCAATGTCCCTTTACTTCTTTCTGTTTCTTTGGTTTGGTTTGCTTGTCACCTGCCTGCTTCCATTAAACAATGAGCATTTGTAACTGGTTTGTCCTTTAGTGGCTAATAGAAGTGGGTAGTTATTTTTATTTATTTGTTTGTTTGAGAAAGAGGGGGGAAGAGGCAGAGAGAGGGAGGGAGGGAGGGAGAGAGAGAGAGAAAGAGAGAGAGAACAAGCAAGAATGGGCAGGCCAGGGTCTCCAGCCACTGCAAACAAACTCCAGATGCACATGTCTCCCTGTGCATCTGCATTTATATGGACACTGGGAATTGAACCTGGGTCCTTAGGCTTTGCAGGCAAGTGCCTTAACCACTGAGCCATCTCTCTAGCCCAGAAGTAGGATTATATTAAGATGACAGAAAGTATTTCCCTCTCAGAGGTAAGTTATGACAAAGTGATATTACTTGTTTGTGAAAAACATTCTCAGTAGATAATGTTTACCTCTTCTTAATTAAATGAATAACCTTAGATATCAATGCAATTACTGATTATATCCTCAGTACTGATTTCTTTATTGTTCTAATTCATGTGCATTTTGAGTACTGTTATTAAAAAGTGAAAGAATAAATTTATTGAGGCCCAAGGGGATTATTCATTTTGCTATAGAATATAAGGAAACAACTCAATTAACTTTTCACTAAAAGAAAAACACAGCCTGAATCTGCAGGCCAAAAATATAAATCAGTCCAGTTTCACTCTGTCTGTGAAATCTCACAGTCAGTATGTTTGCCTTAACTTGCCCCTTGTGTCAATCCTCAAGTCTCATTCAGAGAGCATCGCCAATATCGGTGGGTTGTACTGTGATACCTGTGATACTGCTTTGGTTAACGGCCACTGAATCCAGAAATAGCCCTAGAAAGATGACGCAGAGGGTATCGGGAACAGGGAGCAAAGGGCTTGCACGATAGCTCTACAGACAGTCACTTGTGAGTCAGTCACACAATCACTCTCTTTCTGTTTATCTTCCGCTCCTGTCTTCCAGTTGTCCATGTGTTCCCACTTAAAGGAGCATGTCAGCACTTTAGGTTCTACTTGCGTGTTGGCTCTTCACTTTTAAGAGCTTATACATTTCACTCAGTAAATCATTTTTGGAAAGATTTCAAAGAAACTATCAGCATGTGGTAATCACTACCATTAGATGTAGCAGAGGGAATCATATTTTTGCTGTGATCTGTGTTTTTGATGATACGTTACTCAAACACATCTTTCTGGTGCCGATCAGCTCTGCTCCTTTCAATGTACTCTGATCAGTGTGCGCGCGCGCTATGTGTGTGTGTGTGTGTGTGTGTGTGTGTGTGTGTGTGTGTGTGTGTGTGTTGTTGTTTTGTTGTTTTGTTGTTGTTTTGTTGTTGTTATGGTTATTGTCGGTTTGTTAAGTAGATGCATGCTTTACAGTCCAGGCTGATCTGAAGCACTCAGGCAACCTCCTGCCTCAGCCTCCTTGAGTGCTGGAATTGTAGGCATGCACTGCCATGCCTGACTCCAATCTATGACTCTTGTAACAGAAAATATAATTTAAATAAATGGGTTTCCCATTGTTTTATTTTTTTAATATTTTATTTATTCATTTTCAAGGAGGGAGAGAGAGAGAGAGAACACCAGGGCCACCACCCACACAGGGTCTGGCTTAAGTGGGTCCTGAGGAATTGAACCCAGGGCCTAAGGCACTGGAGGCAAGTGCCTTAAATGCTGACCATCTCTCCAGCCCCCCATGATTTTACAATGTTGAAAATTCTGCTTTTTTTTGTATCAAGTTGTTCATATCTGTAAAAGTCTCAGCAGATAACCCTCGTGGGGTTTACTTGACCCCAATGAAATCAAGGAGGTTATTCTGACCACATTAGGATGCTTTTGGTTTAAGTGACAGTGGGGACTCTGTAATTCAACTTTCTTAGCTCCTTTCTCACCATTGCAACTGAACTCTAGAACTCATTAAAACAAGGACAAGCCGGGCCTGGTGATGCACGCCTTTAATCCCAGCACACAGGAGGCAGAGGTAAGAGGATTGCCGTGAGTTTGAGACCAGCCTGAGACTACAGAGTGAATTCCAAGTCAACCTGGGCTAGAGTGAGACCCTACTTCGAAAAGCCAAAAAAAAAAAAAGGCTGGAGAGATTGCTCAGCAGTTAAGGCACTTGCCTCTAGTGCCTAAGGCCCTGAGTTCAATTCCCCAGGACCCACATAAGCCAGACCTACAAGGTGGTGGCCCTGGTTCTCTCTCTCTCTCTCTCTCTCTCTCTCTCTCTCTCTCTCTCTCTCTCTCTCTCTCTCTGCTTGAAAATGAATAAATAAAATATTTTAAAAAAAAAGAAAAAGGACAAATACTGACTTTATAATCTTCCTAGAGTTGTTTGAGAATACCAGCTTTCACTGTAACGGGTGTTGATCTGAATCATAGATGACATCTCCCATAAATATTGATTCAAGTGACACACCTTCCTTGGCTGGACAGGAGGCTCAAGTCTGTCCACAGTGCTACGCTTTGAGCAGCCAATGAAAGACCCAAGCACTTCCCTCCACCGGCCACACCGATGCCTTCTAGAGCTCACATAGACATGGCATTTTCATTCCTTTGCCCCGTTGGACGTATACTTCAGAGACAGCAGTTTCAAAGCAGAAAATGAAGGACAACAAATAATATCAGTTGATGCCCTGATGTGAGAGAGTCCTAAATGCCCATTTCCCAATGAGCTCCCTCTCCACCTCTTCCCCCATTGCTCTTAGTATGTATGACTTGCAAAGACCAGTGAAATCTAATCATCTGTGTAGGTGAAGGGCAAATGTTAAAACTGCCTACGAATAATAGTGGCTTCCCTACATAAATGCTCCGGATTGTAAGGGAAATTTAAAGTAAAAAAAAAAGAAAAGAAAAGAAAAGACAAGAAGAACCTAGAAGTTGGAAGCACTTTAGGCCAGAAATAATTGTCAGATTCTCTTCCCCAGGATCCTAGTACTCATCCCATGAGTAAGACACCATAAAAATCAAGTGGGTTATGGCCTACATTGACTTTCTGAAACATACAGAGATTGTAAGTCATCAGGAATGTCCTCCTCAATTATGACAGGCAGCAGTGCATATGTAAGCAAGTAAAACCAGACGCCAGCCCAGCCCTCAAGGGATTTTAGATTTCCCTTAGTACATTTATAAGATGGATTCAATGTAATTTTCCCATAAACTGAATACATGGGAAGTGATTTTTTCAAGAACACACAGTGAGACAGCAGACAGAGAGTCTAAGTCCCAGACCAGATGTGACAGATGTCACAGGCCCTTTCACTCCTTCCCTAATGTGGCGCAGATTAATTTACTCAATTTCTAATCCTTTTTCATAAAAACAATATTTCTTGTTTATTTTGAGACTCATCTCCTCAAAAACGTTTAGCTGTTTCTCCTATCCATCTTGTATCACTAGAAATGTTAGAACTTAGTATCAAAATATCATGGCATCCACTTAACACAAGGAAAGGAAAATGATCAAAGAAATTACCAACCAAACGCTTGCAGGGAGCATGAGCAGAGATCAAGCAGGGACTCATCTATCTACTTTTTTAGACAGTGACTAGGGCACATGACCATTGTCGTTGTCTGTTGTGATGGTAATCAATGGTGAGTATCTATGTCATGGTCCTGGAAAACCTCGGACTTAGACATAGCAAACATATTTGCTGACTTCCCTGAGTCTGTAGTAGTAGAAATCTGCTTGCAACCCCTTAAAAACTATGGTCTATGAAGACACCAGGAATTGTAAGACTTTATTGTAAAGTGAGCTTCTATTGTAAAGTGAGCTTCTGATGTATTCACACCCTGTGAGCTTTCAGTCTGTGGATAAGAGGAGGCATTATTAAAATGAGACAAATTGATTTCCTAAAAGATGCCAAGTTGACAAAGAAAAGTATACTAGGAAAATCTCTCATCATTGACCTTATGATTCTGAAGTCTTTCAATAATATTGATATTAACCTTAATTGGCCATATCAGAGGTGCGATGGGGTCTGGGCATCTGAAGTCAAACCAGTCAGAGCTGTCATAACATAATAATAATGACCTACGATGAAATCAGAGTTTAATTAAAGACATTGGTTTTAAGATATGGAGGTCAGGGGGGACAGGAGGCTGGATACAAAGGCCACATGCCACTGGGATGAATCTCCAAACCAGGCACAGTTTGTGGGAGGAAAGGATTTATTAAAGCTACAGATCCAGGGGAAGTTCCATAATAGTGAAAGAGGCTGCCTTGCTTTCACAGGTCCACGCAGAAAGAGAAAGAAGCCATCATTAATACCACACACACACAGAATAGCAAACAGGTGGGGGAGGAGTGGAGGGCAAAGGAGATTTCTTTACTCTTTATATAGCTTAGGGCGGGGTCTTAAAAACTTATCCCATACTTAATGGCTTCCTGGGTCTTCTGGAATTTTCTTCCTTCACTGCCCACACAGGAAGGGATGTTCATTTCTAGCTCCCTTGAGCTTCCTTACATCCTCCCCCCTAATGAGAGAGTTCCTATAAACATCCTCAGAGACCCACCCAAGATTACTAAAAAGGTCAAGTTGACAACAAAACTTAACCATCACAACATCTAATCATAAAGTCAAAGATGGGAATCACTAATATATATTTATACTTCTTGCACAACTATGCAATGTTGTTTCTATGACAATTGATAACCTTAGGTAGGGCCCATGAAATGGAAGAGCAGATCATAAAGAATTTGGGGCTTTGGTTGTCCATCTCTGCCTTCTTTTTGCTGATATTACTTGGCACAAAACGCACTTACCCTGTGTCTTATGAGTGGTCTGTTTGAACATGTAAAGCCACATCAACACTATTTTAATCCTCAAATGATTTTCTTAGAGTCAGATTAAAGATGTTTCAGGGACCATTGTGGCATTTTCTGGGGGAGGATCTCTTAAACCTTACAGGAATAAAAGGGTGAAAACTATAGTGGCATGAGGAGTATGTTAGTCAGTTTTTCTGTGGCTGTAACAAATACCTGAGAGAAACAACTCAAAAGGGGGAAAGAAAGGCAGGTGTGAGGATACATGCTTGTAATCCCAGCACTCGGGAGGCTAAAGTGAAAGGATCATTGGAGCTCAGGAGGTGGAAATCAACCTCAGACGCTACCTGAAATAACTGAAAAATAAAATTTGAAAGAAAGAAAAGAAAAGGATGAAAGGCAAAGAGAAGTTCATTTCAATTGGCTGTGGCTTGATGGTCAATCCCAGCACTTGGGTGCCTGGGAGATGGTCTGAGGGAGGAAGAAATAGAAAGTGTGATGACAGCATGGAGAACATGAGGAGGCACTGTCTCAAAACAAACAAACAAAAAAAAAAAAGCTTAATTTTGACATCACATCTTCCAGTCCAAATGCTTTGCCCATTCTGTGAGCTTGGGGTAAAGCATCACAGTGAAGCAGAACTGGTTACCTAAGAACACCCAGAAAGCAAAGAGAAACACAGGAAGCATTTGGGGACAAGATGCTCTTCAATGGCATGCCCCCAGTGAGTCAGGCTAGTCAGCCTTCTCCTGTGCCCCGATAATGCAATTAAATTTTCAGCCTTTGGCAGGTTAATCTTTTGAAGATGGCAGTGAGGACTCAATAATTGGTTTGGGAGGCGGGGGAGAAGTCTTCAACACATTGAGATGGGCATTTTATAACCAAGCCATGGCAAAATCTATTCCAGTTGCTCACAAAGAAGAGAACATTATGCATACATACAAGCAGGGGTGTGAAGGGGTTTGCAACCACAAATTAAGGGACCAAACAAACAGCAGCCATGTAAGCCTTTGGATTTGAATCACAATAAGGTATGTGGTTTTTAGCATCAACATATTTGAAAACTTGTAACCACATGACTAATACTTCAGAAACTATTTAGCTTAATTTTCCTGTTTAATCATTTCTGTTCTATGAGGATGTTTCCCATATTCGAAAAATATCAAACCCAACAACAGTCTACCTGAATGTATTCAAGGAAAGAAGCCCAAAGGGATAGTTGAAAATTAAATTCCCAGAGAATTGTAATGACTCGTAATGTCCTTTGTTTTCACATCCTTCTAAGATGGTTGGTATTTAACATTCATTACAAGTTAACAAATATTTAGTCACATTTTGTACTCGTTATTGGAAATATTTTTCTCACTGGGCTGTCATAATTGGTAGCTAAATATAATAAACATATGTTTACTGGGTTGAGAGTAAATAACATTGAACATGTGTCTAACAGATGCATACTTCTTTTTAAGTGCTGAAAGATCATTTTCTCATGGTAGCTCAAGAAAGATTAGCTGTAAGATGGAAATTTTATTTACCACAATAGAAATGACAGGGGAACACTGACCACTGTATAATATGACAGTATTCAGGCCAAAATTGCTTTTTCATATATATTTGTAAAATTAACTCATGTAGATTTAACAATCTTTATTTTGAATAGATGTGCTTTTCCTCTAATTCTTCATTAATTGCTTCTTTTTCTGAGATAACCTCAAGGAAAGATTTCAGGTGACCATCTGGCTAGACTACTCATTCTGATCACTACATTATAAAATTAAAAGCCAAAAATAACCTTTACAAAGTGATTTTTAGCCCCACTGTTATTTTAGATGCTTTCATGCATGTATCTTATGGATATTGATCTTAGTCCCCAAATTACCTTCTCATTCTCTTCCCCCTCCAACTCACACCTCTCTTCTTCCCCATTATTCTCCATTTTCTTTTCGTTGTTTATTCTATTCTGGTTCATGTTTTGACCCACTGAGTTAATTTCAAGTTGCTTGCATGTTCATGGGTGGAAAGCTGTCTCCTAGAACATGGGCAATCTAGCATGACTCCCCTCCCCCAGCGACTATGAGCTGCCTTGGAAACCCTGCCCCCATCAAGGATGAAATACTGACAGACTTGTTCTTTTCCTGGAAACCACAGCTGGTGTGGTTTCTCCCTAGAAACATGGCTATCCTGTTATGAACAAAATTTCCCAGACTCCCTTGTGAATACATGTGATCATGTGATGAAGTTCTCACAAGTGGAATGTAAACAGAATGCAACTTCCTGGTCCTCAAAATAAACTAGGTTTTTCCCTTTCTTTTCTTCTCTTTGCAATGGAAATTACCATAGAAAGAACCATTCTGGAAGTCTCTGTTAATGTCAGGAAAGTAAAAATGCCTCCAAGTATAAAGCTCTGAACTTTATATTAGACATGAATGTCTTTATTTAATTACTTTAAAAAAATTTTTTAACAAACTCTTATTTTTGAGTCCGTTTCTTAGAGGAGTTTAACTTTTCACCTAATTAAGAAAAAAATAATTTAAAAAGAAAAATGATTATTTTAAGAAGAAGCATAAAAAATGGCATGTTTCCTAGAGGTCAGGATTGGGGAGCCCACTCATGGCAGAATCTCTAGAAGACCATTTCCTTGCCTTTCCTCCTTATAAAGTTCCTATGTTTTCTCTGGTTTGGTGAAGATATGAGTCCACTTTCTCTGTCTGGCTGAGGCAGAATTACTTCTTTGCGACCTTCCCAGTTCCTGAATTCTGCTTAAGCAGTCCTTCTCCTGTCTTGTGCTTTTTTTGTTGATTTTTAGCTTAACAGAACCCCAAAGAAACAACCGATTCTCTCTCTATGAATCACCTCCATGTTTCTAATGCCTGCTGGTTAATGCTTTCTGGGGCTTCCTTGTTGGTATCATTAACCCTATGAGCAGAGTGATCATTGCAGATCCACAATGGACTTTCAGCAGCATGGAAGTAAATGACCTTTAGGGCAAGTGCCATATCCAATGTTGGGGGTTGTGGTACCCCTGGAGTGGAATATTTTCCCATTTGTTTACACTTTCCATTTTGTGTGCTAAAATTCTGGTGTCAGGGAACCAGAAAACCCTGTTAAAGTGCTTGTTTGCAAAGCCTGACCACCTGGCTTCCATTCTCCAGTGCCCACTTGAAGCCAGATGCCCAAAATGGGGCTCATGTGTCTGGAGTTCAGTTGCAGTGGCGGGAGGCCCTGGCATGTCCATTCTCTCTCCTCTCCTCTCTTCTCCTCTCCTCTCCTCTCCTCTCTTCTCCTCCCCTCCCTTCCCCTCCCCTCCCCTCTCCTTCTCTTTCTCCTTGCAAATTAATTAATTAATTAATTAATTAATTAATTAATTAATTTAGCATGACTCTGAAAACCAGGTGCTTCCAGTCAGGAGGAAGTAGCAATAAATTCCCAGGGCCAGACAGGGATTGTTTTGTTTTGTTTTGTTTGTTTTTTCAAGGTAGGGTCAGGCAGGGACTTTTCACAAAGCCAAAAATGTAGACCACAGCTCAGAGCTTGAACTGCAAAACCCTAAGGAAAAGATTCCAAGGACATGGAATATTGCTACTCCACTCTTTTTTTCTCAGAATGATTTTCCAATCTTCCCAGAAGTTCCATGACCTCTCCAATGTGGGTTCCTTCCTAAAATGTCTTTTCTAAAAAAATAAAATAAAAATGTTTTTTTCTGATAAGTTAGCACAGGTGTGCTCCCAAGATCTAACTCCCATGGGTATTACCACAGCAGGTGGCCTAGGTGGTGAGTCATGTGATCAACTTTTTCTTGTTCTCTTTGGTTTCATGGTGCTGGAGGTGGAAGCCAGGGCCTTGTACAGGCTAATCAACCACTCCACCAGGCCTCTGCCTCTGCCCCTGCCCTTGTAGTCGTCTTCCTGAAAAATGACTGGATGGGTGAGGAAATCTGAGGGTAGCAGGATGCGTTCATTCTCAAGGGCAAAAAAGCATTTTTAGTGGGGAGAATAGTGTGTACTTGTTTACTCTCCATAAACACTGGAAAGGTGTCACTGACTTTGAAGACCAGTGAATTTATTCAGTTACCCAAGTCTTTTTATGAATGGAGCCTGAATTCTAGGGGCCCCTGATGACACTCAACAGCTCTTCCCTGTACTCCTGGGTGAGCCAAAGGCACTTAAACTCCACCCTAAAACAACCTAGAGACCCCTGTTTGGAAAAGCCACTCCAACACCTTCGGTTTTCTTCTTCTATATTATTTACATAACCTATGGCAAGTCTTCTGATATGCTGTCCAAGTTAAAAACACTGAATCTGTTTTCTTGAAAATAAACAGGTTATAAAATGCTCATCTTTTAAAATAAGCCTGATGGTAATTTAAACACAACCTTCATCTTCCAGAGGCTCACCTCTATGAAATGGTGGCAAGTGACAGATAGAGCCCTGTTTAAACGCTGTAGGTGAATGGCATAGAGTAGGAAGGATTTTAATGGCTGCCCTGTGAGTCTTAGTATTATACAGGGGAAGTGATCTAATATCCCACTAATCAATCAAGACTTTCCTTCTCATTCCTTGCTATAAATCTCTTGTTTTTCCTCTCTTAGGTTTCACAGTAGTACCACCCTAAGCCAAGAAAAATATATCCTGTTGATGATAATGTAAGCACTGTTGCGCAGTTTTCAGAATCAAGCATGGGAC